>JAEOAD010000114.1:600000-887500 GCA_036365145.1 Orientallactaga sibirica | reverse complement strand
CATTATCTCACTCATAACACTCATTTATCAAAAATGTAATTAGAATCCTTGAGAGCCTGGGGAGCTAAGTGATGCTAATGCTATATCGAGGTGAGTTTGTACTTACCTGAAATGTACACATACAATACGATTCAAGTAATCGAGCCAACAGATAAAATTGTTGAAATGTCAGAGGAAACATGAAAATAGCTGAGGGAAGGAAAATGAAATGGTGTAAGCAACCACTCCATCACACAGGTCAGAGAAAGGACCCGGAAGATGCTGCCAGACCTGTACCATGCTGCACTCCTCCCATAGGCTGCATTGCCTTCCTGCTTGGGTTTCCCCACCAACCGTGATGACTGGGCATCGGTTCACACTGCTGAGTCACAGCTCGTAGATACACAGGGAATAAACTGAAGTTGAGCTTCTCTGCTGGAGAGAGAAGGGAAGTGCGCTGTTTATGTACTATTTCATCAGTCTTCCCAAGAGGCACTTAGGAGCTTAATGAGCTTATGTCTCATTAAGAGTGAAACAACATTTTGGTTTTAGACAGGAGAAGATTGGCCTCCTCTTCCCAGTAGGAGATTCAGGTTCAATTCTCAGTTAAAATCATGACATTTGGCTGGGCGTTGTGGCGCATACCTTTAATCCTGGCACTCTGGACCCAGAGGTAGGAGGATCTCCATGAGTTCGAGGCCACCCTGAGACTACATAGTGAATTCCAGGTCAGCCTTGGCTAGAGCAAAGCCCTACCTTGAAAACAAACAAACAACAACAACAACAAAAAAATCATGGCATGTTAGAGCTATAAAGAAACTTAAGTATACAATAGAATTCTCTTCCTTTATAAGTAAGCATCCTTTGAACTAGAGATATTAAACAAATTTCCAATGCATATGCGTCACAGGGTAAGATGATTGACAGGGAAGAATTCACACCCTCCCATGGCAGTGCCCAAGGGTGTGATCTAGGGTGGCAGTGGTGTTCACTGTTCAATGGGTCCAAGTGGCTCAAGTTCTTTTTATCTTTTAGTTGTGACATCGTCTAGGAAACCATCATTGGTCATATATTTGAAATTAGTTTACTCTGCCATGTATAATTTTTAGCCCTCAAGAAAAAAATCACAAATGGATAGCAGGTTATTATCTACTTCTGAGTAGCAAATGGATGGGACCCAAAGCTGTCCATATTGCTCACGACCATCCTCTTAGCTAAAGTTTGTTCCTATGATCATACCTGCCCAGAGGAACACCCAGAAGTGTATTACCGACATGATCAATCTTTTAAAATTATTTTCTTTTTTCTTTTTTTTTCTTATTTATTTATTTATTTAATTTTATTTATTTTTTTAAATAAATATATGTTTTTTATTTATATTATTCTGATTTTACATTCATAGAATTGGTTCCATTGTCCTCCTCCCCTTCCTCCCACTTTCAAAGGGGCCCTCATTAATGGGGAATGTGTATCATGCATTGTGAGTTTGCTCAAGAGTTCTGGTGGATAGGCCCCAGTCTCTGTGCATAATGCCCCAATTTGTGACTCTAACAATCTTTCTGCCCCCTCTTCCGCGAGTTTCCCTGAGCCACATTGGGGTCATTTTAGTTCTGCTTCTTTGATGAGGTTTTGGGAGCCTCTGTGTCTCTGGATATCTGGCTTATGATTGGAGTTGGATGTTCTCTGTGTTTATCTCCTTCAGCCTTTTTCTGGTGTTGTGATCGCCTTGAGCACTGTATTCTTGCCCTTCCCCTGCGTTGTTCTATGGTTTCAGCTGGTGAGGTGTGGTTAGCTGATCCTCCCTTCAGGTTCGTTGTCCACCTGAAAAGAGATAAGCAAATTCTCCAATGGAGAAAGAAGTTAGTACTAGATAGAAGGGATAACCATATATGTTTTGGAGGGAACTTTATATGCATTGGCTCTCTTCTAGCCTACATTTGGTGGCCTCTAGATCTTGGAGACTGAGCTCATTTTTTGTACATGGCTTTGACTTATTTCCCAGTTCCAGCAATGAGTTCCATTCCACTGAATGGATTTATTAGCCAAATCAAGAGCAGTTGGTTACCCACCATGGCTGTTTGCCACTACTGCACTTGTATGAGCATTACGTCAGATTGTTTCCTGCTGGGTATCTTAGACTGCAAGTTGTTTGGACCAATGTCAGACATTTTCCCCCAGTTGCTCGTGTAGCACCCTCTGGTACTAGACTAGCTAACTGTCTGGGGACTGACCTTCTTCCAGATTCTGGCCAGGTCTCTCTGTGTTTGGTCTCACACATGTATGCTGTCTTTGACAGTAGGGTCTTACCATTAACCTTTGGTGGGTCACCAAGTACTCTGACAGAAGTCTGTCTTTTTTGGGAAACCTTGTAGGTGTTTCAGATCAACAGCTCATTGTGGAAGTTAACCCCTTGCTGGCACTGGGAGTTATAAGTCTGCACCTAGGAAGGTGAGGGAGGAAAAAGATATATAATGTAAAAGAGAAAGTGAGTATAGAGAGGAGAGGGAGAGAAAGAGAGAGAGAGGGAGGAAGAGAGAGAGAGAAGAGAAAGAGAAGCAGGACAAGATTAAAGTTGGCCTTCATCATGTTCTCTCCAGGTTCCTGTGGTTCGAGTATAATTATTTTATTTTTAAAAATACTTTATTTTTCTTTACTTATTTGAGAGAGAAATAGGCAAGGGGAGAGAGAAAGAGAGAGAGAGAATGGGTGCACCAGGGCCTCCAGCCACTGCAAACAACCTCCAATGCCCATGCCCCCTTGTGCATCTAGCTTACGTGGGTCCTGGGGAGCACCTTAAACACTAAGCCATTTCTCCAGCCCTAATATTTTATTTTTATGTACTTATTTATTAGAGTGGGAGGGGGAGGATGTCGGGGAGGAAGAGGGAGGGAATGGATGCACCAGGTCCTCTAACCACCGCAAACAAACTCTAGATGCATGCACCACCATGTTCATCTGACTTATGTGGAGTCTGGGGAATTGAACCTGGGTCCTTAGACTTCACAGGCAAGTGCCTTAACGGCTAAGCCATCTCTCCAAGCCCCTACATGATCAAGCTTAAGTGCACTCAAAAATGGAGCTTTTACACTTCTGAGAGGAAGAATCAAGGGGGGGACACAATGAGCGTTTTCTGTGATCGCTTTCCATGAGCTTTTAGTCACTGAAGTCACTGAAATTTCTAATTTACTCACCCAGTATTTACAGCTAAGCTCATCCATCCTTTTCAGGCCTCAGAATCACTTGCTTCTGTCCCAAATAAGGCTCCTACAGCACAAGCTAAATCTCGTCAAGTCTTTCAAAAATTTATCCCAGTATAGCAATTACCCTCTCATTGCTGGGACAAAACACATAATCAGAAGCAGTGTATGGGAAGAAAGGTTGATAGCAGGTTTACCGTCTTGAGAGGATATTTTTTATGGTGGAGAAAGCATGGAGAGAGAGAGAAACAGAGAAAGAGAAAGAAAGAGTAGCAAGAGTGAGCTAGTTCTGAATCCAAATCCATGGCATGCACTAGTAAACCTCAAGGCAGCCTAGCTGCGCATCGCCCCCAGGAAGGCTCCACCACCCAAAGGTTCCTCCGCCTGGGGACCAAGTAGGAGGCTTAATCACAAACGCGTGAGGCATGGGGGACATTTGACATTCAAATGACCATATCTAGGGCTGGGGAAATGGCTTAACAGTTAAGGCATTTGCCTGCAAAACCTAAGGACCTCAGTTCGATTCCTCAGCACCCACGTAAGCTAGATACACAAGGGGGCTCATGCATCTGGAGTTCTTTTGCAGTGGCTGGAGGCCCTGGTGTGCCCATTCTCTCTCTCTCTCTGCCTCTTCCTCTCTTTCTCTCTCAAATAAATAATAAATAAATAAAACAAATTACCATATGCCATCATTCTCTATACCATGTACCCAAATTTGTCATTGTTTGCTCCTATTCTAAAGTGTCTTGTGCTAAATTCTAAGCCCGCCCCCTGGATTAGATTTATTCATCTTTTTTTTTTCATTCTTTTTTTATGTTAAGATAGGGTCTTGCTCTAGCCCAGGCTGGCTTGGCACTCTCTCTGTAGTCCTGGCTGATCTCGAACTTACAGCTATCCTCCTACTTCAGCCTCCTGTGTGCTCGGATTAAAGGCATTCACCACTGTGCACAGCAAGAAGTATTTATCTTTTTAAAAATCCGTTGCTGGGCAGGAGGGATGGCTTAGTGGTTAAGGTTCTTGGCTGAGAAGCCAAAGGACCCAGGTTCAATTCCCCAGGATCCATGTAAGCCAGATGCACAAGGTGGCACATGTGTCTGGAGTTCATTTGCAGTGGCTGGAGACCCTGGCATGTCCGTTCTCTCTCTTTTTCTCTCTCTCCCTCTCTGTCTCAAATAAAAATAAATAAAATTTAAAAACTCAATTGCTTGTTGCATTGCCTGGCTCTAGTAAATAGGAAAAATTTTTGAATAAGACTATGAACATACTCTGTTTCCAATTTTGGAGATTTATTGACATCTTAAATAATTCTTTTGTCTTTCCTGTTTTATAGGTCATATTGTTTTCTAATTTTTAAGTTTAAAAAATTTTATTTATTTATATATTTGAGAGAGTGAAAGAGGCAAAGAGAGAGAAAGAGAGAGAGAATGGGCACCCCAGGGCCTCCAGCCACTGCAAACGAATTCTAGGTGCATGTGCCCCCTTGTGCATCTGGCTTTCGTGGGTCCTGGAAAGTTGAACTGGGATCCTTTGGTTTTGCAAGCAAATGCCTTACCCGCTAAGCCATCTCTCCAGCCCCATTTTCTAAATTTTTAATATTATTTTTATTTATTTGTGTGTATGTATATGCATGCCCATGCATGAAAAAATGTGGCAGTGCCTCTTAACACAGCAAAGGAATACCAGATGTTAGCACCACGGTTTTCCTCACTTACATGGATGGGTGGCTTGGGAATTGAACCAAGGCCATCAGGCTTTGCAAATGAGAACCTTTAACCACTGTGCCATCTTCCTAGCCTCTATTTCATAAAATTACTCCTCAAGGATCACATCACATTACTTTTTCTGCATTTATCATATCTAGTAAAAATTTTCAATAGAGTTTTCCTAGTCTCTTTCAAACTATACTTTCCATTTATAATATTATATTAGTTGCATATATCTTAAATCCACATCTTACTTTCAGGTAATTGTAGTAAGTTGTTTATGTTTTCCACTAGTTTAATTACCCTCAATTTCATATTCTGTGATAAAGTATAAAAATAATATTATTTTTGTGATAATATGCACTCAGGCATATATGACAGGGTAGTGGAAAACAGGTGATTTATTGTCAGAATGATTTAAGCACATACGAGGAACCTGCTGCAGCCTGAATGCTTGTGCCCATCTAAAATTCATGTTGAAACCTATTTATCATTGTGGTGGCATTAAACTATGGGGCCTTTAAGAGGTGAGTAGGTCATATGACCCAAGGAAAGGATTAGTGATTTTCTAGAGGGCCTTCTGTGAGCACTCCTCACCTTCTACCACAGAGATACACAGAGGAGTTCTTCATGAAGAATGGGTCATCACTAAGCACTTAATCTGCTGATGCCCTGGTCTTGAGCTCCCAGCCTCCCAAATTGCTGTTCTGTTGCTTATAAACTTCCCTGTATAAGGTATTTTTAAAATATCAGCCTTACTGAGATAAGCTATAGTTTAAAGTGTAACAGAGTGAGTTCCCCCAAATCTCCCAGCTTTGAAAGTATGAGTTACAGTGAGGAAGAGGATGGAGGTCAAAATTCTACATAAGGAATATTCAAAACAGTGACACCCAGGTTAGTTGCAGCAGCATGAGACTTGGGTTCACAGCAGAATTGAGTATAGTCCATTACGAAAACATGGAGTCATCAGGCCTCTCTTCTTCCAGCACAGTCTTGGAATCACAGCCTGGCATTGATACCACAGGAGAAGCTTGGAGAATTCTTTGAGGGGCCAGAAAACTCCTTGAGAAAATGCTTCAAAAACTTTGAAAATACAATAAAGAGAACAGTTTCATGACTAATCCAGATCACTCAGAAATGATGGGGCTCTTCTGTTTTTATACACTCTATTTCATTTCTGTTCACATAGCTATGGAGTTTATACATTAATAATCATAGGCTAAATGTGATTTTTGTCATCTTAACGTAAGATTTTACTGACAGAATGTTTCTATCAGTTCAGTGAGGGAAAGTCCTTGTTCTTCTTAAAAGTGCAGACATCTTCAGTTCTCAGTTATGGTTTCCTACTCCCAGCACAGTGCTGTCTGTTGCCTGTGGCCATTTAGGCCAATTGGTGGAAGAATTGTGTTCCTGGATGAAGGCTTGACTGGTGGAGTTATAACCCGCCAGGAGCCGTTAGCCTCCCACAGTTTCATGGCCGCATCCCTCTGTGTGGCCATCAGTTACACTGCAAACCCACTATGGCTCCCAAAAGGATAACTCAGAGAGAATAGTTGGGTGTTTCCAGTGTGGTAACAAACTCTAAAGCTGCCATTCTGAAAACAGATGATGAAATCGCATTATGAATATCTGTCTTTAAGAAGAGATTTGGCATTAATTTTGGGGAAAATACAATCATTTAGACTACTAGTCCAAAATAGCGTAAGAAAAAGGCTCTCGGTGGTTACAGTTGATGGAGGAGGATTAACTGTGTTAGTAGAAAGTTAACTCTCTTCCCATTCATAAAAATGCAAATCTAGGGCTGGAGAGATGGCTTAGCAATTTGAGGCACTTGCCTGCAAAGCCAAAGGACCCAGGTTTGATTCCCTAGGACCCGTGTAAGCCAGATGCACAAGGTGACACATGCGTCTGGAGTTCGTTTGCAGTGGCTGGAGGCCCTGAGGTGTCCATTCTCTCTCCATCTGCTTTTCTCTCTCTCTCAAATTAATAAAATCTATTAAAAAATACAAATCCAAAACTCGATGTTTGCATGTATCACTTACAAAATAATTTAAAGTAACACACACACACCACACGCACACACACACACACACACACACAAAAACCACAATAGGAAAAAATTGGATGATAATCATGAAGTCCTAAGCTTTATCAGTTGCTGATAACTTTGTTGCCAACATGTGTGTAACAGACTCATCCTGTTCTTTTTGTTTCTCCCTTCCTGATATGTGGAGCAGAGTATGTTCCACTTGCCTTTCCTTGCTATGACCGGAATGCTTCTGATGTGCTCTAATCACGAACACAAGTTGCAGCTTTGTTTATCCTTGTCTTACCTATAAGGAAACCAATGCAATGTCTTCCTCAACAGGGTTGGTTTGGAGGGCCATCAGGAGTCTGAAGAGTCTAGGGGACGTGGCTTGTAGAAATATATCATTAATGACTTAAGGAAACTACAACTACTATTATTATGATTATTGGTTTTGAAGACAGACTTTTATTGAGGCTGGCCTCAAACTCAGCCTTCGATGCACTGGGTTTATAATCAGAAGCTACCACACCCAGTTTACTGGCTTCTGTTATGACAAATAACCTAGGTTTCAGCTTTACTTTTAATTTTTGCATGCATTCCTTTCAGTTTCTGTCCCTGGGAAGCTGTTCTAGTTCCTGTGGTTTCTTTTATATTGTTTGTTTGTTTTGGGTGAGTTTCTCTGGTAACCCAGCCTGGACTCATTGTGAAGCTGCCGAGTCTGCCCTCAAATTCCTGATCCTACTGCCTCTACTTCCCAAGTTCTGGGATTACAAGCCTGCATCACTATGCCTGTCTAGTTTGTGTAGTTTCTTTGAAGTTTAAAAAAATGCAAATACCATGCTCTGCACATATGTAAATATATAAATTGTAATATATTATTTAAATAAGCTTTCATGGGGAAATTTTCACTTTATTGGAAATGAAAATATCTTTTACACTTAGGATATGAATCTTCACTTTTTACAAACCCTCCTGTGACCAAGAATAAGATAACTGGATGTCTGTATTTCAAAAGATGAGGCTCCAGGCCATTCAGATTAAAATTCAGTGGTGCACAAGATCAAACTACCTCAGAAAGAAATGAATATAGAAAAGGAGAAATATCTTCAAGTTCTCCTCTGTTGTTCAGGGAAATGTACTAAGATTCCTTTTAATGACAAAATGGGAGCAATTATCTGATATAGGTTCTCACAACGTTATAATAAGAAGTCAAATTGATTTTGAAAATAGCGGAATATCATGAATGAAAACATGCAAACAAACAAAAGTAGAGACATAATATATATGAACTTCAAAAGGCTGTCAACCCGGAAAACTGAGAGCTAGTGCAGAGGAAAAAGTGTGAAGGACAATGAAGAGGATGAAAGAGAGGTGGATGGTGGCTGTATGACGGTGCCACCAAGAAAGCTGTGGGTTGTACCAGGGCTAAGGAAAAGAAAGCTGTGTGCCAAGCTCGGCATGGCCTTTAAGAAAAGCTAGCAAACATAATTTAAAATGACAGCTAAAATGTAGAATTAAGGTAGGAAAAGTAAAGCAATGGCAAAGAAAAGGAAAGGAAGAAAGCAAAAGAGAAAGAAGTAAAGAAAGAAGTAAAAAAGAGTGCTTTCCTACTTACAGACATAATTTGAAACTGACCAGAACATTCCATCTCTTGCAACTCCCTTCCATCATTCTTTTTAACACTTCCCCATATGCCGCACAAAAAACTCTGCTCCCTCCTTTTGTTGTCGTTTAAAGAAACGCCCTCACATTGACGGCTCTTCAAGTTTTTTTAGACCTGAAAGGAGATGGGAAACTGAAGTGAAGGAGATGACAGGAGGACCAGAGAAAGACTCCTCTTACATGCAGGTCAGATCCTCCTGACTGGAAAGAGGATCGCGCATGGCATTTTCTAGGGTTTTCCAGGACCATATGGCAATTCCCAAGGAGGAGAATATGGCACAAAAGGAGCAGTGCGACTCCAATGAGACCTGCAATTAACAGCTGTCAGCCACCAGACGGTCATTTGAGATGAAGGAAGAATATTCATGAAAAGCCCTTGGGGTGATGGCTTGGGACCCATTGGCATGACCCCCTAGGTATCTATGTGGACAGAGAGTATGAAGTATTAGGTGCCTCAGATCCAGGAATGTACAAACTCTGTTTTCTGTCATCCTTGTTTAATTTAAATCTTGATTCTAAATGTGAGGAAAACATGCAGTATTTGTCCTTCAGAGCCTGGTTTAGTTCATTTTACAGAATTATTTTTAGAACCATCTATTTTCCTGCAAATGTCATGAATTCATTCTTCTTTTTAAAATTTTTTATTTTCTTTCTTTGAAAGAGTGAGAAAGAGGCAGGGTGGGTGGGGGGTGTAGAATGGGCACACCTGGGCCTCCAGCCACTGCAAACGAACTCCAGACGAATGTGCCACCTTGTGCATCTGGCTTACATGGGTCCTGGAGAGTGAAACCTGGGTCCTTTGGCTTTGCAGGCAAATGTCTTAACTGATAAGCCATCTCCTCAGCCCTCATTCTTCTTTATGGCAGCATAAAATCCACTGTGTAAATGCTCCAAACTCTACCCATTCTTCTGTTGATGGCCATCTAGGCTGGTTCCATTTCTTCACTATTGTGAATACTATAGTAATGAACATGGATGTGGAAATATCTCTGTGGTGTATGGACCTAGAATCCTTCTGATAGATATGCCCACAAGTTTTATAGCTGGCTCATGTGGTAGTTACATTTCTCATTTTGAGGAATTTCCAAAATGACTGCCACAGGAGCTGCATAAGTTCACATTTCCACCATCAAAATTTTATAAAGTTTCCTCTTACTCCACATCCTGCCAACATTTGCTGTGTTTGGTTTTCTTGATGATAATCAACTTGACCAGAGTGAATTGCAATCTCAAAGCATTTGATTTGCATTTCTCTGATGGCTAAAGATGTTGAATGTTGAATACTTTTTCAAATATTTATTGGCAGTATGTAAATGTTTAATTCCTTAGCCCATTTATTGTTGGAAAAATGAACTTTCATAGTATTTAATTTTTGAAGTTTTTTTGTTACTTGTAGATATTTATTTCACTTGATATATAATTCATGCTGTGCTTTGAATGTTAAATATCCCCCATAGGTTAATGTGTTTGAACACTTTGTTTCCAGATGGTGGCACTGTTTGAGAAGATTGTGGAATCTTTAAAAGGTGGTGACTTGTTGGGGGGTGGACCTTGAAGTTTTATAGTCTGACCACACTTGGTATACACCTTCTGCTTCCCTGGCTGAACTTGTATGCCCTGCCTTCCCTATCAAGAAACTTCCCTTTGGAATTTTAAACCAAATTAGACCCTTTCTTTCTTTAAGATGCTTGTGGTTAGGTATTTGTATACATTATGAGAAAGTAGAGAATTGGTACCAAGCATTCATTGCTTTCCAGAAGCCTGATCCCGTGTCTATAAGCCTTTGGGACTAGTCTGTGGGAAGACTATGAAGAGTTTGGAACTCTGGGATACAGAGAAGTATTAAAATGCTGTAAGCAGAACTTAATGGGCCATTCTTGTGGACGTTTGGAAGTGTAGAATGTTGAAAGAAATCAAACAGGGAGAGGTCCAGCTCGTGAGCTATCCGAGGGGAACAAGTTCTCTTGGGAGCTCGGCTACAGGCAGTGTGTGTTATATACTCTGGTAAAGAATTTGGCTGCATCCTGCCTGTGTCCTGAGTACCTGAGTGGGGTGAAATTTAAAGGTAATGGGATAATGTGTTTGACAAAGGAAATTTCATCCACTGAAGACTCTATCTTGAAAAATACAATTTTTCTTGAAAGGTGAAGGCCTGAAGGAAAGTCCTATATAAGGAATTCTCTTCTCAAAAACAGCTGCCTAGAAAATTGTTTACACAGATGCAGCAACAAGGGCATACATACACTGTCACCAAAGTCCACTATGGCCAGAATTCACCCTGAGCTGCAGCAAAACTTGGCAGTGTTGCCCATATGGTACTGGTTCTATTAAGTATGAAAAATGCAAGATTAAGGGGGTTTATGAAGTATTTTACCACAGTTCTAGGGAGCTGCTGAGGACGAGCAATGCCTTGCAGGGTAGAAATCTGAGTAAGAAAGCCTTGAAAGGTCACTGTGTGAAGTTGAGAAGGTGAACCCGAACTCACAATGGAGACTCCAGGATGTTGGAAATGCCAGAATAGGACACCTGCCCAAAAAAGTCCTATAGGCTTTCTAGAAGTTTCCTTCTCATTGCTTTGGCAGACCACTGACCAGCATCAGCTTACAGGAGGGAAAGATTTACTTCAGAATACAGTTTTGAGGGGATGTCTCACCATGGAGGAAAAAGCATCATATAAGTAGGAAGCTGGTTCTCATCTTCATGCATCAGTGGCCTGGAAGGAGCAGAAGACTGAGCTAAGAAAGTCAGTGCTGAACACGCAGTGGGATGGACTAATAGACCTGATGGCTCACTTTCAGCGACACTCCTCCTCCAGCAAGGCTCCACCTCCCAAGGGCTCCTCCAGCTGGGGACTAAGTACAAGGCTTACTCACAAAGACTTAAGGCTAGGGGGGACATTTTAAATTCAAACAACTGCAGGCTTGGAGTGGATCCAATCAAACAGAAATGCTAGACATGCTATAGTTAAGAGCTGGAGGAACCAAGGTGCTACTAAAGCCCTTTGGAGCCTGGATGATTTCATCATGTGTTCCAGATACTGGACATGGAGCTGTAGGATGTGATGTTTGTCCTGAATTTTGCTTTGGTCCAATCTTTACTTTCTCTGGCCCCATTCCTCCTGTGCCATTATATGCTGGATGTATATAATGCATTTTTTTTTTTTTTTTACTTTTACATGGGGTTACATGGGGTCCCAGTTAAACGGTTGCTTTGAGTCTCAGAAGAGACTTCAGACTTTGAACAGGGTTGGGACTATTAAAAATGGTGAGGATGTTTGCAGTTGGACCGAAGACATTTGCATCATGAGATTGCCATGACCTTATGGTGGCCAGGGACAGAGTGCTGTGGTTTTAATGTAAAAATGTTACCCACAGGCTCATGTGTTTGAGCCCTTGGTCCTCAGATGTTGGCAGTATTTGGGAAGCTTATAAAATCTCTGTGAGGGAGAGCCTTGTTGGAGGAAGTGGGTCATTGAGACAGGCCCTGAGGTTTTGTAGTCCAGCTCCACTTCCTACTCACTCTCTGCTCCTTGAAATGTCAAAGCCAACATGCCATGCCTTCTCCAGTGCCCTGTTTGGGGTGCACAGCCCTGAATTCAGAAGACTAACTTCTGTACTTTTCTTATCCAGAAGTGGGAAAACTGCTTCTAGGAGCAGAGCCTGAGAAGTGTGAGAGCTAACTCCTGGTATACCTAGCCAAGGAATGGGCTAGCTGCCTCTAGCAGCAGCCTGAGGAAAACAGAAACTCAACAAAAGTTCAATTTAAGCTATTGGTAAACCTGCTGCATATGCTGTCACTACCATTCTGAAGTCACTGTGGCTCTGGCTTCTGCATACTCATTACTTTTTTATTTATTTATTTTTTTTGGAGAGAGACACAGAGAGAGACAGAGATAGAGGGAGAGGAAGACAGATAGAGATGGGTGTGCCAGCAGCCTCTCAGCTGCTGCGAATGAAATGCAGATGCGTGTGCCCCCTTGTGGTCAAGTGTGGCATTGCGCCCTTGCACTACTTTGCATCTGGCTAAATGTGGGACCTGGAGATTGAAACTGCTGGAGATTGGAACCAACGTTCTTAGGCTTAGGAGGCAGGCGCCTTAACTGCTAAGCCATCTCTCCAGCCCCTCATTACATTTTTATCAAACAGCAGAAACCAAGGAATATGTGAACAAGTAGCACATTGTGTGAGCAAAGGGGAAGAAACTTTAGACTTTGGATAATCCTTGAACATTTATTAAAGGACGAGATTTGGAAATATGACCTGCTGGACTCTGTAGATTCAGAACACACATGCACTCTGATCACAAATTCAATTACATTAAGCCCACCTATTGTCTTCAACAAGTCTTTGGGCCCATACTGATTGACCTCATTGTCTTCAACACTGTGGATCAGCACTTCTTACACATGTATGCTTGCTCCAAGTTGAGAGTCCAACCAGACCACAGTGGAAATTGGGCAAAATGCATAGCTTAAGATCAGTCAGCATCTCTAAACATTGCTTGTACATATTGGTCATCTGTGCTGTTCAGGCCAAAGGTATACTAAGGCAGTGGAGACCTAGTCATATTGCTTTAAGTGGGTAAACTCCATAGTCTGAAGATTAACTTCAGGGCAAGTTACAAGTGAGGAATTTAACATCTCTCAGCAGTAATCTCAGAAGTGTTATTTGTATGGTCCATCAGACATATCCCTGCACTTCTTTGCCATAGTTCATTCCCACGGTTTGTTCTTATAGTTCATTCCCACACCCTGTAATGAAACTTGCTCCCAAAATTGTAAGCCAAAATGAACACTTGCTTCTGCTTGGGTATTTGCTTGCAGCCATGAGAAAGTCAGTGATACGAGTCATCAAGATTGTCCACGATGTCCGCGGTCTTCTCATCCCCATCAGTGCTTCCCTTGCTGCGCAGAAACTTTTTAAATTGTATGTAATCACATTTGTCTATTCTTGGAACTATTTCCTGAAAGTGTCCTTTCAGACAATTGAAGATATAATTTCTGATATGAAAAATGGTGATAATATTTGCTCTGTGTCTACAACTGGGCTAGTGGTTATATTAGCTTATTTAATCCTCAAGGCAATCCTGTAAAATAGGTGCCAGGGAGAGAGAAAAAACTGAGTTATGGAGTCATAAATAATTACCTTGTGGCTACAAAGTGGCAGGTCTAGGATTCCATTTCAGTCCATTTGTCTTCTGAAAACTTATATTAATATCATCAAATCCAGAAATGTGAATAGCTCATTAAGGGAATTTTCAAAAGATATCAACAGACAACAGGAAAGGAGTTTTTTTTAATGAAAATCATTTAGTGGTTGAGTGCAGTCTTACATATTACAAATAATTAAAATATGTTGACTAAATTCAAAATGAGTATGGAGATTATAGGCATGTGGCTCTGGTAGATTATTAAATACTGGAGAATATACAATATAAAAATATTTAAAATCTTATGTACTAATAAGGAATGATCTCCAAGTTTGGATTTTTTTTTTTCAAGGTAGGGTCTCACTCTAGCCCAGGCTGACCTGGAATTCACTATGTATTCTCAGGCTGGCCTTGAACTCATGGCGATCTTCTTACCTCTGCCTCCCGAGTGCTGGGAGTAAAGTTGTGTACCACCACACCTGTTTGGATTTTTGAACAAGGTTGGGACTATTAAACATGTTGGGAATGTTTGCAATTGGACTGAAGGCATTTGCATCATGAGATTGGCATGATCCTATGGGGGCCAGGGACTCAAGGTTTTTAAAGCAAGCTGTTAAGCATTATTATAATGTCATCTTATTTGTGAAAAATGTCAATTGTGTATATAGGTAAAACAATCCATATTTACCATACACTTGTAGGTGAATGCAGGATTGGGAACACTAGTAACTGAAGGAGGGCCTTGTGTTTCTAGTTTACTATCTTCTGAACATAAGATGAGCATACTGTGATCTTATCATTTAAAGTCCCATTTCAAAATTAAAAATGAATATTTTACAATGCATGAAAAAGAGTTTTTCCCCCCTTGAGCTACATTTCAGTAAATGAGATTACTGCTGGAGTGTAAATTGAAAAAAAGATAATGGCACCTTTAAGGAACATGGTCAGCTCTCGGTTGAAAGGCACAAAATGTCCTCCTAGGTGGCTTATATTTGGACCATTCGTTTTCTTTCAATTTCTGCTTCTTATCAGTGAAATGGAAAGAGTTGGACCAGAGTGTGACTTAGTCCCTCACAGTTATTATGTTCTCCAAATCATTGACTGGGCTAGTGAGAAAAATCAAACTGTAGGGCAAAGAGGCTGGAGAGATTGCTCGGTGGCTCAAGGTGCTTGCTTGCAAAACCTGCTGGCCTGGATTCAGTTCCCCAGAACCCGTGTAAAGCCATATGCAGGTGTCTGGATTTCTTTTGCAGTGACTGGAGGCCCTGGTGTGCTTATACTCAGTTACTCTGTCTGCTTCTCTCTCTCTCTCTTAAACAAATACATAAATAACAAAATCTGGATCAAGGACTTAGCGGCTGTACTGGAGAAAGACCTTCAATGTATCAATGCCACCTGACCTCTAGCAAGATCATCAGCTCAGACAGAGGACTCATGGTGCAGACTGTCCCAGCATGCAAAGCGGACACCTCCAGACAGCTGCTGCCAATTCCACTCAACAGTAAACAAAACTACCTTTTTTTTTTTTTTTTTTTACTTCAATGGCAGATGTGAAAATTTTCTATTTCTTTAATTTTTAGCATCTTCAAATAAATGTCCTTGTCATTTTCTCATTTCTTGCTCTTTGAAACACAACCTACTTTTAAAAAGTGAATCCATCAGCATACCATCACTCCCAAAAGCAAATCAAAGAATGCATATTCACTTTATATTTCAGCTTTCCACAGCTTGCTGATGCTGCTAATATTGTTGGCTTAATAAATAAACACTTTTACTTTTGTGTAGGGTATATATTTTTGAACCTCCAGATTATAAGGGTAAAAGATTCATCAAAATTTAGGCTCCCCCCCCTTAAGTGCTTAATGCAACTGTCAAGTCTTCGATGGGCTGTGTTCCAGAATTTAGTTTTTCCAACATCTGCAAAGAACTAGAAGTACAGTGCTCTTTTCCACAGAAATACTATCACAATTGCTATGTGTTCTTAGTCTCAACTATGGCAACTTGTTTAATCCACAGTGCACCTAAACTGGGGTATTTTCAAGAGATTATAGAACATAAAAGTGAAATGAAGCCTTTGGACTTAGAACCAGACAGACTCCTGGCTCTGCTATATGATAGGGCAGGGCTAGCAGAAGGGGAAGGGGAGACAAGGGGTGCTACGGGGGTGTGTATGGTAAATGTATGTGAAATGTCATAAGGAAACCTATTGTATGTGCGCTAACCTTTGGAATTTTACTGGGATTGAAGACATCCACACCTTTACAGCACAATTTCTTTTTTTTCATATATATGTATGTATATAAAATTTCATTTATTTCTTTGCAAGCAGAGAGAGGTAGAGAGGAGAGAGACAGATAGAGGGAGAATGGGTGTTCCAGGGTCTCTGGCCACTGCAAATGAATTCCAGATGCATGTGCCCCTTGTGCATCTGGCTTATGTGGGTCCTGGGGAATCGAACATGGGTCCTTACACTTCGCATGCATGTGCCTTAACCAGTAAGCCAACTCTCTAGCCCATAGCACAATATCTTAACGAGAGTGAGGGCTACCTTTCTATCAGTCACACTTTGTTTCTCAGGAAAATATTAAATTATTTTTTGGGTAATTACAAATATTTCTTATTTCTTGTAGTTGTTTTGTTTGTTTTTCCTGTTATATATTTGCATAGATTTTTTTCTTTAAATTTCTAATTGTTGAATATTTTAGTATAACATTGCATTTGATTATTTTATATTATTTCCATCATTTTTCTCTGAGTTTGAGTTTCTCTGATGCTCTGCTAATTATTTCAGATAAGTAGTTATTAAATATCACTTGAGTTGGGGAATGGTAGGGTATTCTTGCTCTGAAGTATAGAAAAGCGTCATATGATTTTGCTTGTGTATGGAATCTAAATATATCAAACTGGGTTGGGGAGATGGATCAGTGGTGCTTGCTTGCAAAGCTTGCTGGATTAGATTCAACTCCTCAGTATGATATAAACTTAGATGCACAAAGTGGAGCTCGCATCTGGAGTTCACTTGCAGTGGCAAGAGGCAGTGGTCCACTCATATTCACTCATTCTCTCTCTCAAATAAATAAAGATATTTCTTTAAAAATTTAAACTCAAACAGGTGGAGATCAGAATGGTGGTCACCAGAGACTGGGTGTGCGGGGGTGGGGGGATCAATAGATAGGGAAAGGGGAAAACAGATACAGAGTTACAGTTAACAAGGAGTAAATATTCTAGTGTTCTATGCACATGGTAACTACAGTTAGCAACAATGTGTTATATACTTTTTAAAAATAATTCCCAAGAAAGGATTTTCAATATTTTCACAAGAAATAAATGACAAAGTAGATATATAGTAGATATGCTGATTAGTCCAATTTGATCATTCCACAATGTATAGAAGTATCAAAGTACTACATTATACCACATAAAAACATACAGTTAGAATCTGTAAATTAAAAACAAAATGAACCGGGTGTGGTGGTGCACACCTTTAATCCCAGCACTCAGGAGGCAGAGGTAGGAGGATTGCCATGAGTTCAAGGCTACCCTGAGACTACATAGTGACTTCCAGGTCAGCCTGAGCTAAACTGAGACCCTACCTCAAAAAACTAAAACAAAAACAAAAATAAAAAAAACAAAATGAGGGGCTGGGGAAATGGCTTAACAGTTAAGGTATCTGCCTGCAAAGCCTAAGGACCCGGTTCAATTTCTCAGGACCCACGTAAGCAAGATGCACAAGAGGGCACATGCATCTGGAGTTCATTTGTAGTGGCTAGAGGCCCTGGTGCACCCATTCTCTCTTTCTCTCAGCCCCTTCCTCTCTTTCTCTCTCTAATAAATAAATAATACTTTTAAAAAATAAAAATAAAATGAATCAGTAAAGAGCACTGCTCTAAATAATTGCTCTACTGGGGAACAAGAAAATGAAAAATAAACAATTTTTAGGAACTTTACAGGGAAGTATATATTTTAGATTTTTCACTTCCTTAGGAAAATATATCTTATGAAAAACAGGCCATGTTCTCTCCCCCCACTCTAAGCTCTAAGATGGCCTGCTAACTACATCATATTTTACTACACTTGTAGCACAAAAGAAAATAAAGGCAGGAAGTCATTTATTTAAAACACAGTCATGTAAGGTTCCTGAGGGAGTCCTTGGTAGAAAGTCTATGGCCAGGTATATGCTCTGTCCTTGCTCAAACCTGTGTGGGTTTGTTGTGGCCCATCCATCATGACTGAAGTGAGCCTGGGTCTACTTCTCAGGTGTTATTCATCTCATTTTTTTCTAAATTAAGTTTTTAGGTTCATGGAGTGGTTTGAATGTGAAATGCCACCCTCTCCCCCTGTTCCCGTGGCTGTTTGTGATTAAACGTCATACAAAGTCTCGTGGGTGGGGTCTTGGGAGGTGGGAAGTGGGAGGTGGAGCCTTGCTGGAGGAGGTGAGTCACTGGTGGAAGGAAGACAGGAGGTTTATTAGTGCAGCCCTACTGGGTGTTCCTTAACTAGATCTCCTCCGCTGCAGTCTTCCAGCTCCTATGACAACATCCTGCCTCTGTTCTGCCATTCCGAAACGCCCCCTTGAGACTGTAAGCCAAACAAAACGTTTCCATCCACAAGCTGCTTCTGCTTCTGGTAGGATGTCTTGTTGAGCAAGGAGAAGATGATGGTGACAGTAAACAAAGAGATGGGTTTTGTCAGGCCATCTTCAGTCACGTGTCATTACACTTTTCTCAAATGTGAACGTGCAGCTCAGTCACACTGCAAGCTTTTTCCTGTGTCCGATTAGGAGTTTTTGGTACTATGGTGAGATTCAAGATATCTGCTCACAGGTCGTTCTGATGCAAGTGGCTCATACTCTAGAAATTTCTGCCCTTGCGACTCAAATTACTTTAAAAATTTTTTATGTATTTGTGTATGTGTGTGTATGTCTAAGTGTGGAGGTCATTGGACAGCTATGGTGTGTTTTTCTTTTTACACCTTCCTTTTGAGTCAGGGTCTCTCTTGGTGTTTAGGCCACTGCTGCTTGCTAGCTTCTGGATTCTTCTGGCTCTGCCTCTCCTTGGTGTAGGCTCATTGGGATTACAGATCTATTTTACCATTTCATGTCTAGCTTTATGTGGGTGCTGGGGACTCAGTCTTGGGCTGCCAGACTTACTAGAAAGCACTTTTAATTACTGAACAATCTCTCCAACAACCCCTCCTCCCTAAATATTTGCTGACTAAATTATTTTTAAGCAAACCTGGTAGATATTGTGAGATTTTTAAAAAAATATTATTATTATTTTCTTTATTTATTTGACAGAGAAAGAGGGAGAGAGAGGGAGAGAGAAAGAATGGGTGGGCCAGGGCCTCCAGCCACTGCAAATGAACCCCAGACACATGCGCCCCCTTGTGCATCTGGCTAACATGGGTCCTGGGGAATCAAACCTACATCCTTTGGCTTTGTAGGCAAACACCTTAACCTCCAGGCCATCCCTCCAGCCCTAAAATATTATTTTGAATCCTTCAAATATCTGTTGCCATATTCCAATATGGGGCATTATGATTCCCATCCCCTCCTTCTCAGGAGAACTTTGCTTTTCAGTTTCCATTTCCATCCTGGCTGTTCTTCGCTATTCCTCCAAGTGCCTCTGCTCCCCTCTGATTATGACAGCCATTGCAGCAATTCCCAGCAGTGTGACGTACAACATTACCACCTCTGCTGTGCCAGTTAGGTCAAGCTGTGGAAACCCCATTAACCTTTCCCGACCTGCCCTTAGCTCTTCAGCTACCATCATATTCATTCGTTCAGAGCCTCTACAATCTCCTTGCTATGAAACCTCAGTAACAATGTCTCTATTTGGCTCTGGGTTAATTTTCACAAGTGTGTTGTAGTATATTTTCAATCCTGTCGTTTATCTCTGTCGATGTCACTGCGCCCGAGTATTCTTCCTTTCAAATTTATATAGGCTGTATGCCCAAGAGCTCAGTGTTAGAAAGCCTTTTACCATTTCAATGTATGTTAATTTTTATAACTACATTGACAGTTTGATCTTTTAAAATAATTTTTAAATAATTTTTTTTCAAAAAAAAAAAAAAGAAGAGGAAGAAGAAGAAGAAACGCACAGCCATGGTGGGTCACCAGCTGCTCTAGAATTGGCTAACGGATCTGCTCAGTGGAATGGACCCCATCCATACCTGGAGGGATACAAGAGGGCCTACACCTATTAAATTCTCTCTAAAATAATAATGATTATCCATGTATCTTTCACTGATCTCACTCTCTATTGAAGAATCTGCTTCTCTCTTTCAGATGGATACATATCCTGAGGAGAGAATCAGCCGATCGCATCTCACCAGGGCACCAGCTGAAGCCATAGAGTTATAGGGGAAATGAGCAAGAGCGCTGCTTCCTCGGTGAACCTGGTACCAGCACAAGGGCCAAGGAGACAGACACAAAGAACTCTAACCCCTACCAAATCAGATATCCAAAGACACAGAGACTAAAATAACCTCGTCACTGAAATAGACCTAAAATGAACCCAACATGGCTCATTGAAACTGGTGGAAGACAGGGCAGAAAGATTATTAGAGCCATGAGTTGGGTCGTTATACACAGAGTCATTGCCTCTCCCGCATAACTGATGGCTACCCACATAAGGCAAGACCCACATTACCCATGGGGGGAGGACAGGGAGAAAGCTAACTATGGTACCATCATGGCAGTATATATACCATATACATAACTAATAATAAAAAAAAACCACACATACAATTTTTTTTTACAAATGTGGTCATTTTGATGTTTGTGTATAATAGCATTGATATTATAAAATGCAACACTGATCACCATCACTTAGTACCTTTAAAAATAGGCAGACTTTCTGACCATCCCATGCAAACACATTTTCAACCCTATTCTCTATATTCACCATAATGGCAAGTTCATGTGAAATTGCCTAGGCCTGTCTGTTTCACGTAGTAAAGACTTCATTCATGGTGAAATGTGGGTGAGCCAATCTCATGAACTTTCACTTTGTTTCTCTGCGCCTTGCATAGTGGTTTCCAATTTTGGTCAGCCTGGAATTTTCTCCAACCCTTTTCTTTTCCCATATATTTTGAACTCCTTAAGCACAATGTGTGTTCCCTCCTTGTCTTTACACTGAGCAACAACTGGTGTCCTTAAAGCAATTTTACTGGTAGGTGTGGGAATGTGACAGTGGTCTGCTTCAGTATGCTCCATCAAAAGAACATTGGGGGAGGGACTGGACAGATGGCTTAGCAGTTAAATGCTTGCCTGTGAAGCCTAAGGTCCTCAGTTCGAGGCTCGATTCCCCAGTACCCACAATAAGCCAGATGTACAAGGGGGCGCATGCATCTGGAGTTCATTTGCAGTGGCTGGAGGCCCTGGTGCGCTCATTCTCTCTGCCTCTAGCTCTCTATCTGTCTGTTGCTCTCAAATAAATAAATAATAAACTTTTTTGTTAAAAAAAAAAAAAGGACATTGGGGCAGGAAGCAGTTCATGACCATCAATAGTGCATGAGCATATTTGAAAAATAAATAAATGTGTGTGGGGGGGACTCACATGCCCATGGCACACATGGGAGGTCAGAGGACAACTTCTAGGTGTGCGTGCTCCACCTTCTTTGAGATTGTGTCTCTTTCTCATTGCAAACGAACTGTCAGACTTCAAAAAAAAAATGTGTCCAGAGTAGCTACCAGGTTGGATTCTCCTGGCTGTGCATCTCACTGCGGTAGACTTGTTGGGATGACAGATGCGCGTGTCTCTTACATCTGGCTTTATGTTGATGCTTGGGAGCTGAACCCCCGGCTAGCAGGCTTTGCAAGTAAGCATTTAATTGCTAAGCCACCTCTCCAGCCCAACCCTTTTGTTTTTTGTTTTTCCTTTTTTTTTGGGGGTTGGTTTTTCAAAGTAAGGGCTCCCTCTAGCTCAGGCTGACCTGGAATTCACTCTGTCGTTTCAGGGTGGCCTCAAACTCATGGCAATCCTCCTATCTGCCTCCCAAGTGCTGGGATCAGAGCCGGGCATGGTGGTGCATGCCTCTGACCTTGATTTTGAATTGGCAGTTCAACTTTGTAGGAACAAGTATGTTATGTATGTTTCTCACACCCCAATAGCTTTTATATGCACATGAGCAATGCTGCTGCTTTGCATAATTACATTGGAAATTATAACTTTGCAAAGAAGCCTTGGAAAATTCTAGCCTTTTGCTGGTTAAGAGCCACCTTACATAGGGACATGAAAAGTGGAGCAGTGATCAGCTATAATCAATCAGATCAGGACCCATTATTAGCCCAGATCCCTCTCTATGACTGTACCCTGGCCACTAAACAGTTCATTATCTACATAATTCTCTTTCTCTCCGCAGGAGAACAACTCCAGCGTCTCTCTTTCCCTTTGTTTAAGAATTGGCAGTAAATCTACCCCAGGTAGAAAGGGTCTAGTGCTTGGTTCATTTTGCAAAGTTTTCCAGTCTTCTGGAAGGACTCCCAGTCTTCTGCATCATGTGAAATGTGACATTAAGAAGTGTTGCAAGTCCTTAGTATTAGAACAGGTATTGTAAAATTTCAGCAGCATCCCTGACTTCTACCTACTGGATTTCTTTTGCTCGCAGTGAGTCTACCAAAAATGTGACGTACCTTGCCATGTCATCTAAGTTTTAGAATTGCCCGTGTTTTCATTACCATTTTGGGGAGTGTGAAATGTAAGTACTTCAATTCTCACTATTACTAATTTTTTTTAAGGTATGCGTCTATGTGATTTTAATTTTTTTAATATTTATTTATTTATTTATTTATTTAAAAGCAGAGAGAGAAAGGACACAGGCAGAGAGAATGAGCATGTCAGGGGCTCCAGCCTCTGCAGACAAACTCCAGATGCATGCACCACTTTGTGCATTTGGCTTTATGTGGGTCCTGCGGAATCGAACCTGGGTCATTAGGCTTTGTAGGCAAGTATTTTAACCACTGAGCCATCTCGCAAGCCCTGAATTTTATTTTTGAGTACACTAAATATGGATTGTTTAAAATATACAATTTTCAATTTTATTTTAAAATTTTCATTCTTTGATCATTTGGCATGTGTAAATGTGTATGGTATGTGTGTGTGTATGCATAGTTTCATGTGTTTGGGGGCACATGCATGCGTCTCTCTGTGTGTGCACATGCACATGTGCATGCACACATCTGGAATACAAAGGTTGAATGTTTTCCTTGATTGCTCTCCAATCTCCAATCTCATATCTGCTACTGGAAACCAAGTCAGAATCCCATAGCCAGGAAACTCATAGACTTCAGAGAGAAGACTCCACTCCTCTCTGGAGAAGAAACAATGATTGACACACCAAAACTCTCTCAAATAACTTTGCATACCCCTTTTAACCCAAGCCTCTATCACCCTTGGTCAGAGAATCTTCTTTATTTTACAGATGACAGAGAAAACAGAGCAGAGTCTAGATCCACTGAGAAGATAAGGAGATAATGGACTGCCCACCATGAGATGCACCACCTCTTCCACTTCTTCCAGGGCCTGGGAGAACTTGCAGAGGAAGCTGCACCATGAACACTGCTCTTACTGCTCACCTGACAACCAGCTCAGGGTGTTGGAGTCTGTGATCAATCAAAACCTATCAAAGCAGAAATCCAGAGGTTATATAGAACCCAACACTAAATAAGACTGCCAACTATCATGGCTCAGGGAACATTGCAGAAGAGGGAGCGGAAAGATTGTAAGAGTCACAGAGTGGATGGGAACACCCTGAGGCACACCCCCACTACCCTGACTGAGGCCTTCAGGACCCCACAGTGAATCATGTAAACCCACAGAGGAGGGCCTCAGGGAAATGGGACCAAGGCTGAGGGTTATGCCTAGGTCCTCAAGTATATTGTCTTGAGTACCAGAATTCACAGTGTGATCAGTAACCTGCCGCACCAGATTGCTAGGAATGCTCAGCCTTAGAAGCCACACTGACCTGATTGAAGAAATTGTGATTTTCAATAATATACACAGGATCTTCTCTTTCCTTCTTTCCTACTTTCCTTCTTTCTTTCTTTCTTTCTTTCTTTCTTTCTTTCTTTCTTTCTTTCTTTCTTTCTCTCTCTCTCTCTCTCTCTCCCTCCCTCCCTCCCTCCTCTCTTTCTTCCCTCCTTCCCTCCCTCCCTCCCTCCTTTCTTTTTCTTTCTTTCTTTCTTTCTTTCTTTCTTTCTTTCTTTCTTTCTCTCTCTCTCTCTTTCTCTCCCTCCCTCCCTCCCTCCCTCCCTTCTCTCTTTCTTCCCTCCCTCCCTCCTTCTCTCCCTCCCTCCCTCCTTTCTTTTCCTTTCTTTCTTCTTTCTTTCTTTCTTTCTTTCTTTCTTTCTTTCTTTCTTTCTTTCTTTCTTTCTTTCTTTCTTAGATTTGTTAAGACTAAGAGAAGGCAAATTCAGTGACAAGAAATCTGAAGAAAAAGAATCAATCTGGGCCACAGATGGGGATGGTCATCTCTGTTCTGCACAGCAGGACCGATATAAAGTCACCCCACGTAAGCTCTGACATCGTGAGTGCTTTCTAAACACATCAACAATGAGAGCTTTTCTTCATAGACATGACTTGAAACTGTTGCTGTTAAGTAGAACACAAGTTAAGTAAAAACTGGTACTTACATAAGTAAATTAATCAGGTAACTGATCATGGTTATTGATTACTGATAATAGGCTGAGTGGAAGGCCAAAATAGAATTTCCAGAGAAACACTCATCATGATAATAATAAACCAAAAGCAAATTCCTGGGAGGATAAACTATTTAAATTAAAACCATTAACTAAATGCAGCTACAATTTTAGAAAACAGTAGTTGGCCCATTTCATTTAGCATATTGTCTTAAAGTTTTTGAGATACTTATGTAAAAAACAAAATTCTTACTGTTTATATTTTGAATATAAGAATATTTGAAAATAATTAAGAATAGATATTTTATGCTGAATAAAATCTAACTAGCATAGAAAAATACATATAACATGAAAATTCATTACTATTTTTATTTGTGTGTGTGTGTGCATGTGTGGGTGTGTATAGGCATGTATGTGTGGACGGAGGTCAGAGGACAGCCATGAGGGATCTATGTTCTACCTTCTTTGAGACAGGTTCTCTCAATGCTGCACATGAACACCAGATTAGCTGGCCTGTGAGTTTCAGGTCCTCTTGGCTCCAACTTCCATTGTTATAGGTGTGTTGGGTTCACAAATGCATGTGCTATTTTGCTTTCAGATTTATGTGGATGCTTGGAATTGAACTCAGATCCGTAGTATTTGTAAGCAAGTACCTTTAATGGCTGAGCCATCTTCCCAGCTCTGAAGGTACTATTTTAACTTGTTCTCCCTCACTCCTATTTCCGTGCATTTATGAATGAAAGGTTTAAAAAGGATATAGTATTTTGAATTTTAAACCTTTTTTGTTTATATATATGTGGAGAGAGAGAGAGAGAGAGAGAGAAAAGAATGGGCTCACCGGGGCCTTCAGCTGCTACCAATGAACTTGAGATGCATGCACCACCTTGCGCATCTGGCTGATATAGGTCCTGAGAAATTGAACCTGGGTCCTTTGGCTTCTGAGGTAAGCGCCTTAACCACTAAGCCATCTCTCCAGCTCTAGTATTTTGAATTTTAATTATTTTACTTAACATTTTACCACGAACATTTCCCAAGATACTAGAAGATGTAAAGTCATGATTTTTAAAGAATGCACAATATTTTACTGAATACGTTTGCCATGATTTATAGATTATTCTTTAGTAGTAGATGTTCAAGTTATCTAGACATTTTTTTTTTTTTTGACAAATGATTCTCTAACACAACTGATAGGAGGTTGGACATAGCACATAATAACTAAAGCCCTTGCTGTGCAAGTGTGAAGATCCGAGTTGGGATCCCCAGCACCCGCATAACTGCTGAACTTTGTGGCAGGCAGGAAGCCTTCCTGGAATCACAGCGCTCAGTGTTGACAGGGAATCCCTGGTACAAGCTGCCTAGCTAGACTTGCTGAATGGGTGAGCTCTGGGTTCAAGAGGGAGACCCTGGGCTGGAGAGATGGCTTAGTGGTTAAGGCACTTGCCTGCAAAGACAAAGGACCCAGGTTCGACTTATCAGGACCCATGTAAGGCAGATGCACAAGGGGACGTATGCATCTGGAGTTTGTTTGCAATGTCTGGAAGCCCTGATGTGCCCATTCTCTCTCTCTCTCTCCCTGCCTATTTCTCTCTCTGTCTCTCAAATAAATAAATAAAACTAAAAAAAATTTCTTTTTTTAAAAAAGAGGGAGACCCTGTCTCAAAACATAAGGTGAAAAGCAATCAAGGAAGACACATGATGTCAACTTCTGCCCTTCATGTGCATGCATACTGTGGTAGTTTGAATCGGTGCCCCCAATAAATTCAGTGTTTTATTAGTCTGTTGTGTGCATCTGCAGCCACCTGGTTGGAAGCAATGTCATTGGGCGGATCTTAAGGTGCAGTGGTGGGTTTAGGATTTCAATCTAAAGATATGCAAAGTGAGCCTAGCTGGAGATCCTGAGGTGTGCTGTGCTGTGTGGCTTTTGGCTTGTGGCTTTTCTCTCTGTGTTTGGTCCTGTGAAGACAGGCCAGCTTCTTCTGCCATTATGGAACTTCCCCTGGCTCTGAAAGCTTCAATAAATCCCTTCCTCCATAACTGTGCCTGGTTTGGAAGTTCATCTCAGCAAACCTAAAGCTGTCTGCTACACATACCCACATTGCACTCATCACATGGTCATGTGCACACACACATACACACCATCAAAAATTAAAAAAAAAATCTATTCGGATAAAATTCTAATTATTTTCTCAGTATAAATTCCTAGAACTTTTGCTTCAAAGGGAATACAACCTTTGTAGGACAGCTTCAAATGGCCATTTAAAAAAGTTTCCATATTTTCCATTTTTACTTACCCTTTATAAATATAGCTTCAACTGGGATATCTAAGGCAAACATATAATCTGAACTGAAGGTATTCACTTTATGGCCACTTGAAGCACATTTCTTTATTGAGGTTTTGGGTGTGTGCTGCATCCATACTCCTCATTGTCCTCAAAAGTTTCATTAGGTTTCTTGGTCTTGCGGGCAACTCCATCACAGTGCCTGGCTTTGAGCAAATGACTTTGTGTAATTCACTTTCAGTTGGCAGATATACAATTATTCACAGGGAAGGGAGAAGTAATGGCTGCAAGTCCATCAAAGGCTATTTCTAGTCAGTGAACTCTTGCAATGTCCCCCAAGAGTCTCCCATAGTCATACAATTCCTTTGAAAATCTCTCACAACGTGACTGATGTAGATATTATTACTATTGTTCAATCACAATGGTCATTTTTGTTTACCAGAGGATTTTAGATGGTGAAATACATCCTGTGATTTAATCTTCTAATTGAATAATGATAAGGATATGGGCACATCTCTATACACAAAAGCTGGCTGTATTTGTTGACACGTATAAACACCAGCTAAATAGTGAGTTATGTTCCAATTGTCCTTATTTTTGTAGCTTGGCTATATGACTTCATCTGTGAAAGTTACATGCTCGGATTTCTTCCTTTTGCCTGCAAGAAACAAAATTGAATTTGCCCCTAATAGGACATTTACTCCCAACTGCAGAGCATGGGAGAAGCAAAATAGGGTCACGGTGTTTCAGGCTTACTGTCTCTTGGGCAGCAATGCTGAGAGCTGCTCCAGTCAGAGCAGCAGATGAAGCGGGTCAAGAATCATCGTGTGAGGCTCTATTGTTTCAAGACTTCAAGATGCCAAGTACCCGTGGAGTATATAACATTATATATAGTACAACCCTCAATCCCCACTAGGTGTGATGGTCCACGCCTTTAATCCCAGCACTCTGGAGGAAGCCAGAGGTAGGAGGATTGCTGTGAGTTCTGGGCCATCTTGAGACTGCATAGTAAATTCCAGGTCAGCCTGGGCTAGAGAAAGACCATACCTGAAAAGAGCAACAATAAATATAAATATAGATATATATTACTATATAAGTAATATGTACATATACATATTACACCCTTAAAACTGATTTTGATTGATTCTGCTATGACACAAAGTATTGAAATGAGATCCTAGATAGGAAATGAATTTATTATGCAGTAGGCACTCCACTAACACTGATTTCAAGTGGTACATTGGTGTAAATCTCTGGAGTTCAGAAAAGTATGGATTCTCAAGTCTTGCCTTTGGCTTTGAGGCAATTTAATTAAATTCTTATCTAACCTTGGCAGGTTTCTCTTTATTTGTAGCTACAGTTACTTTTTAAAGCTTTTTTTATTGACAACTTTCATAATCATAGACAAAAAGCCATAATTCCCTCCTCTCCTCCACATTCCCCTTCACAACTCCAATCTCCATCATATCCCCTCCATCTCTCCATTAGTCTCTCTTTTAATTTGATGTCATCATCTTTTCCTCCTGTTATGAGGGTCTTGTGAAGGTATTGCTAGGCACTGCGAGGTCATGGATATCGAGTGCAATTTCTGTTGGGACAGTTGCATTATAAGGAGTTGTACCCTTCCTTTGTCTCCTACATGCTTTCTGCCACCTCTTCCACAATGGACCCTGAGCCTTGGAAGGTGTGATAGAGATGTTTCAGTGCTGAGCACTCCTCTGTCACTTCTTCTCAGCACTATGGTGCGTTCTGGGTCATACCAGTGATCAGCACCATCTGCAAAGAGAAGCTTCTCTAACCAAAAGTGAAAGTTGCATTAATACATGGGTATTATCATTAAGTAAAGTGCTTATAGGGCAGTTTGGTGAACATACTATATGCATTTTGCCAGACAAGAGCAGATGTTATGCTCCTAGGTTTCATGACCTCCCCTGCCATAGATTTTGAATAAGTTTTCAGTACCAGGTATGTAGGCTTTCCAATGGAGCAGGCCTCCAGTCCAATTAGGGTGTGGTTGGTTTCCCCCCAGCCCCCATAACAGACATGCCACTATTGCAACCTGTTCTGTCATTTGGCCTGGCTGGCAAACTTAAGGCTTCCAGTGTCCAATGTTTTCACCACTGATGACTTCTCTCACCCAATGGGCTGCATGCAGTGAAGCTTTAAACAGCTTTCTGTCAGCTGGTCTACAGGAGGAGGTTTTAACTCAAGTAGCTACAATTCTTAAAGTGTGTCAATTTCACTAGAAATGGCCTTTCCAGAATATAGTAACTTTATCCCTAAGAAATCAAGGAAGAGTAGGACTCCTTACAATGTGCTCCTCCAGACACAAAATGGCCTGGATATCCATGACCTCACAGGGCCTGACACTACCTACACAAGACCATCATACTAGGAGGAAAATATCATGACATCAAACTCAAAAGAGAGACTGATTGAGAGGGGGAGGGGATATGATGGAGAGTGAAGTTTCAAAGGGGAAAGTGGGGGGGGGGGAGGGAGGGAAGTACCATGGCATATTGTCTATAATTAAAGAAGTTGTCAATAAAAAATGAAAAAAAAATAATAATAAAAGAAAGAAATTTCAGATGTATTGATCTAATTTGGCTTAACAAGTAAATTATGTACAGTTAAAGTTTAAAAAGTGATGAAAGAAATTTAACAGAAAATTTGGAGAAAAATTTTATATATATTCCTCGGTTCTATTGTATTTGCACACACATTAGCAGAGGCATTAGACGTATTTTGGAAATAAAAGGGGCAGCATATCAACACTTTCCTATGTAGTAGCTTTTGTCATATCCTGACATATGATTTGTATGTATGTTACAAAGATATTCCTATATATAAAGAATAGATTACTTAGGTTAATTTCCCCAAAACTTCCATTTTCTTAAAGTAAGAAATTATTTGTATAACTCAAAAATACAACTGTGTGTGTGTGTGTGTGTGTGTGTGTGTGTGTATGGGACAGGTGTGGTGGTGCACACCTTTAATCCCAGCACTTGTGAGGCAGAGGTAGAAAGGTTGCTGTGAATTCAAGGCCAGCATTACACTACAAAAAGTTGTTCTAGGTCAGTGTGGGCTAGAATGAGCCCTTAACTTGAAAAGAAAAACAAATATAAATATGTATATGTAAATATGCACGTATATGTATGTATGTGCAAATTTCTGTGTGTGACATGTGCGTGTGCACATAAAGGTGGTAGAGGTCTGAGGACATGCTAGCATGTTATTCTTCAGTAATGACATCCACCTCCCTCGGAAACATGGTCTTCTGTTGATCTGGAGCTCACGAATTGGGCTGGACCAGGCTGACCTGGGAGCTTCTGGACACTTCCTGTCACTGCAACCCCAATACTGAGATGACAGGTGAGCACCATGACACCTAAAATATTACTGTGGAGCTGGGCATGGGGGCGCACGCCTTTAGTCCCAGCACTCGGGAGGCAGAGGCAGGAGGAGCACCGTGAATTCAAGGCTACCCTGAGACAACATAGTGAATTCCAGGTCAGCCTGAGCTAGAGTGAGACCTTACCTCAAAAAACAAAACAAAACAACAACAACAACAACAAAAAAAAAACAGGGTTGAAGAGATGGCTTAGCAGTTAAGGCACTTGCTTGCAAAGCCAAAGGACATCAGTTCGATTCTCCAGTACCCAGGTAAGCCAGATGCACAAGGTGGCGCCTGCATCTGGAGTTTATTTGCAGTGGCTGGAAGCCTTGGTGCACCCATTCTCTCTTTCTCTCTGCCTCTTTCCTTCTCTCAAATAAATAAATAAATAAATTTAAAAAAGAAAAAAACAAAAGGACTGGAGAGATGGTTTACTGGTTAAGGTGCCTGTCTCCTAAGGCTAAGAACACCCATTCAATTCTCCAGGTCCCATGTTTAGCCAGATGTAAAGTGACGCAAGGATGCAATGCCATGCTTGCCTAAAAGGGGGCTCATGCAATGCATCTGGAACTCATTCACAGAGGCTGAGAGGCCGCTGATGTGCCCATTCTCTATCTCTCTCTCTGTGTCTCTCTCTTTCAAAAAATATTCACATGGGTTATGGGGATCAAACTTAATTCTTATGCTTACAAGGCAAGCACATTACTAATCGAGCTATCTCACCAAGACTATGACTTAAAAAAAAATACTGGTGGGCTCTAGAGATGGCTCAGCAGTTGAGGGAACTTGCTTGCAAAATCTGACTTCCTGGGTTCAGTTTTCCAGTACCCATGTAAAGCCAGATGCATAGGGTGGCACATGTATATGGAGTTCATTTGCAATGGTAAGAGGCCCTGGCATGCCTATTCTCTCTCTCTCTCTTTTCATTCTCTCTGCTGTGAATAAATAAATAAAATATTCTTTTAAATATTATTTATTTATTGGCAGAGAGAGAGAGAGAAAGAGGATTGGCATCATAGTTCCTGTTGCCGCTGTAACTGCACTAATTTATGCATGGCCACTTTGTGAATCTGGCTTTATGTGGGCACTGGGGAATCTCACCCAGGGTTGCTGGTTTTGAAAGCAAACACCTTTAACTGTTGAACCATCTTCCCAGCCCCTTCAAAGACTTTTAATAGAATTATTTAGAATACCAGATATTTTCAACATGAAGCTGTATAACTTGGACTGACCATAATAGAAATCTTAGGGATCTGTTGTTTAATTGGCTCAGTAGTACAGGGTTTTATTTTTGTATCTTTTTTTTTTTTTTTTTTTTTTTTGGAGAGAATCAGAGAGAGACAGATAGAGAATGGGCATGCCAGCAGCCTCTCAGCCACTGTGAACGAACTCCAGACACATGCGCCCCCTTGTGGGCAAGTGCGACATTGCACCCTTGTGTCGCTTTGCATCTGGCTAAACATGGGACCTGGAGAATCAAATGGGTATTATTAGGCTTAGCAGGCAGGCACCCCAACCACTAAGCCATCTCTCCAGCCCTTTGTATGGTTTAACAATATTCATTCAGCACATCAGAGAGTTTCATGGCAATTTTCCTGTATACCTGGCAGTAGTTGAGTACAGGAATCTTGTGTTTGTACCTGTTTCTATTGTAATCCCTGAGGAATAATATTACACCCTTTGAGGGCTAGAGAACTTGGAGTCACTCAAATGATTCTTTGTTGCCAAAAACATAAGTCAGAATATACTAAATTGTATGCCCAATAAATTTAGCATTCCTGATAATTCTTTAACATGCAAATATATTTACAGTGCCAGCCCTTTGCTCTTGATGTTCTCTCCACTTACAATGCTTCCTCTGTGTCTGTTGTCAAGCCTCATTTCCTCACTTTCTTCAGGCTTATGCTGAAATGTTAGTTCCAAAGAAAAGTTGCTTTTAAGCTCCCAGTCTTAGAATCCTACAACTTACATAAACTTGCTTTTTTTTTTTTCCATAGGACTACAAATACTGCTGACATTATTTGTTCATTTATTTCCCCCACATTAGAATATTACCCATCAAAAACCCATCAAAGGGCAGGAAGTCTGTTTATGTCCAGCTATAACAAAATACTTACCACAAATAACATAAGAAGGGAAGAATTATTTTGTCTCATATTTTCCTGGTTTTCAGTCTATGGTTGCTGGCTCCATTACTTCAGTGCAGAGGGAAGCTAGACCATCATCTTGGTGGCACAAACAAATGTAGGAGGAGGCTGTTCACTTCATGGAAGGAGAAAGAGGGGGAACGACAAGAGAACAGATGTTACCTTCAAAGACATGCTCACAGCACCTTACTTCTTCCAGCTAGGTCCTACCACCTACAGTGTCCATCATTCATAAAATAGCGTCACGCTTGAAACATTTCATATTCAGATAATAATATTCTTTTTCTAGTTCCCAAAGGCTCATCTCAGCCATCTTAACAATACAAAAATGTCTTTGGTCCATTTCCAAAAGCTCCAAAGTCTTAACAGTTCTCTCACACAGTCCAAAAGCACCAGTCCAAACTTCCTTCCGAGAAGCAAGGGGGAAAGGGTGCTGGAGAAATGGCTTAGTGGCTAAGGTGTTTGCCTGCAAAGCCAAAGGACCCAGATTCGATTCCCCAAGACCCACATAAGTCAGCTGCACAGGGGGGCACATGTGTCTGGAATTCGTTTGCAGTGGCTGAAGGCCCTGGCGTGCCCATTCTCTCATTGTTTCTATCTCTATCTGCCTCTCTCTCTCTTTCAAATACATAAATAAATAAATAATAAAATATACATAAAAATTAGAAAATGGGGAAATGACTAAAGCAAGACCAAAATCCAGCAGGACAAACGTGAAATCCTAAAGCCCTGGAATCTGCAGGCTTTCAGCCCACACAGCTTCATCCATGGGTAGCTCTGCTTGCTGCCTACAGCTCTTCTTAGAAGACTTTCCACATTCCTGGTTTCTCTGACTTTCTTAGCTTTCCATGGCGTCCTCTTCAGCTCAGCTCTCATGGTCTTATGCAATGTCCTCTCTGGGGCTGCTTTCAGGGACCCTGACCCGTCCACATACTGCCTGGCCTTCCAGATCTTCCTGTGAAGTTTGGCTGGAAGCCTCCATGACCCAGTACTGTTCCTTTCAGCATGTGAAGGATGCTGCTACGGTTCGAAGGTGGAAGGTCCCCACAGGCTGGAACACGTAGGTGGTCAATAGTAGGTGGCACTGTCGTGAAGTCGAGGAAACTTTGAGAAAGGAGGATTGGCTGGTGGAAGTGGGTCACTGGTGGTAGGCTTTTGAGGGACTCACTTTTGGCCCAATATGCTTCTTGTGGTTGGTGAGACGCAAGGGTCCTTGTCCACATGCTCATGCTGTCGTGCACCCTGCCCTGCCTTCCCCACCAGGAGGATTAAAATCCAAACTGTGAACCACAGTAAGCCTTTCCTCCCTTGATTGCTGTGTCATGTACTTTGAACCAGGGATAGGAAGAGCTACTAATACAGATGTAAAGGTCTACCACCAGCTCATGCAACAGCTGGGACCCCCTAGGACCATGGCCACATTGTCTTCTGAGGGTTTCTGGGGTTGAGTATGGCCAAACAAGTATGGGGAAACAATTTCCTAGGAAGCAACTTCCCTGGGTGAGCAGCGTGCCCCGGAAGCCCTCTGTTCTCAAGGGCAAATCTTTTCTCCCCTGAGCTTCTTTTTAAAAATTGCACATGTCTCTTGAGAAATCATGATTCCTCGGACCCAGCTTTAGGCAGGCATTTCTGAGAAAGCTACAAGTGTCACAGATCTTTCCTTTTTGCCTTTTGCTCCCGATCTGTGCAGTTAACATGATGAAAAGCACCAATCAATAGTAATTCCACCGCCTGAATGCAGAACTGCTTGAAATATCCTTGTCCTGGCCAATCACTCTATTACCTTTCAATCCAGATTCTCGTAGTCTCAGACCATGGACAGAATGGAGACTAGTGCAGGAGCTGGAATGGATGTCAGAATTCTTTGGCTTTGCAAGCAAGTGCTTTCACTGCTAAGCCACTCTCCAGTTCTGCCTTTGTTTCTTCAGCATTCTGGTCTCCAAGGCGCCCATCAGAATCACCAGGTGATTTCTGCTTTACACATTCTAACAATTGTCTAGTCTGAGTCTCCTGCAAAATACTTTCAAAGACTTCTGGTATCATTCTTGTTTCTCTGATGCCATGTTTTGTTTTGTTTCTTTTCTTTTTTTATATTCATCAAGCTTGGTATCACTGCAACCAAATATCTGGCATAAACTATTTGAGTGGGGGAAGATTTATTTTGGCTCATGCTTTCAGAGGTTTCAGTCCATGTTTTCGGGCTCCGTTACTGTGCACCGGTGGTGAGGCAGACCACTGTGGCAGTGGTGTGAGCCAGTGGAATTTTGAAACCTCACAAAACTCAAGAAGTTTCCACCACTTCTTGCACTTGTCCCCATCTGCTGAGGAACAACGTTCACGTATGACCAAGGAGGGACATTTCATGTTCCAACAATATCACATGCTGCAGCCTCTTGTCAACAGTGATTTGGTAAATCAGTTACTTACTGGATTGCTTCTGCCATCTTTCACACACACACACACACACACACACAACACACACACACACAAACACACACTCCCTCCCACGCTCCCACATGGGACTGCACTAGTTCAGAGAAAAAGAAGCCCTGGAGCATTCCAGGTGGCTACAAAGGGCATCTGAAGAGACAGTAGAGAAGAATATAGAAAAGTTCATGAATTTTTTAGTGAGCTTCTTTTCATATTCCCAATTCCCTTCTTAGCATGCTGTGATTGCATTTGAAATCATTTAGGGGTTTTTAGAAAACTAAAAACTAAAACTGGGAACTTTTTCTGTTTGAGTATACTTTGAATATCTTCCAAAAGCCCATGTGTTCAAGCCCTGATCCATAGCTTGACACTATTGAGAGACTATAGAGCTTATATTTTTTCTATCACTTATTTTTTATTTGTGTGTGTGTGTGTGTGTGTGCATGTTCAATGCTGCAAATGAATGCCTGTCTAGCTTTATGTGGTAGTTGAGGAGTTAAACCCTGGGCCAATAGGCCTTGCAAGCAAGAAAGTGCCTTTAACAGTTGCACCAAACATCTCCCTAGCCCATGAGCTATTTCTTTAAGCAATAGAACACTGAATGATGCTTTTCCAAAGAAGCATTGTTTAACTTATTCCTGACTATTATTTGTCATATTTTTATCCTATTGCTATATGAGGCAGCTATAATATCTGCTTTTGTGTGTGCATGTAGTATGCATGTGTGTGAATCCATACGTGTGTATGTTCATGAATACATATATGTGTATGTATGCATGTGTGTGTGTGTGTGTGTGTGTGTGTGTGTGTGTGCACATGCATGTAGATGCCAGAGGTTAATGTTAGGGACCTTTTAAAAAATATTTTATTTATTTATTTATTTATTTGCAAGCAGGGAGAGAGAGAGAGAGAAAGAAAGAAAGAAAGAGAAAGAGAAAGAGAGGTTGGGCTCATCAGGATCTCTAGCTGCTGCAAACAAACTCCAGATGCATGTATGACCTTGTGCATCTGCCTTTATATGGGTACTTGGGAATTGAACCTTGATCATTAGGCTTTACAAGCAAGTGCCTAATTGCTGAGACATCCCTCCAGTTCTAGATGTCTTTTAAAAATATTATTTATTTATTCATTTATTTATTTGCAAGTAGAGAGAGAGAGAGAGAGAGAGAGGAGAGAGGAGGGAGAGAGAGTATGGGTGTAGCAGGGCCTCCTACCACTGCGTATGAACTCCAGATGCATGTGCCACTTTATGCATGTGGCTTTATGTGGGTCCTGGGAAATCGAACCCAAACCGTTAGGTTTTGCAAGTAAGCATTGTAACTGCTGAGCCATCTCTCCAGCCCAGTGTTGGCTATCTTACTTGGTCACTGTCACCTTGATTATTGAGACAAGGCCTCTCACTGACCCAAGAGCTCACTGATTTGGTAAGAAAGCCACCATATCCCAGAGATCCTCCTGTCTCCAGTGCTAAGTGCTGGGAGTACAGGACTGTGTTGTCAGCCCTAGCATCTACTAGTAGCACTGCTGTTACTGCCCTGGTCTTCCCAGTACCAGGATTATAGACATGTGCTACCATACCTGGCAATTCTTCTTCTTCTTCTTTTTTGGAGAGAGTCAGAGAGACACACACACAGAGAGAGAATGGGTGTGCCAGCAGCCTCTCAGCCACTGTAAATGAACTCCAAGCACGTGCGCCCCTTTGCGGGCAAGTGCAGCATTGCGCCCTTGTGTCACTTTGCATCTGGCTAAACGTGGGACCTGGAGAACCGAACGGGTGTTCTTAGGCTTAGGAGGAAGGTGCCTTAACCCCTAAGCCATCTCTCCAGCCCCAATTTTTCTTGCTTTGATGGGGATCTTGTAACATAGCACACACTGTATTCTCTGTGTTTAGCACACAACTACAATCTACTATGAAAGTTACATGACACATCTGTAACAAAGCATGAAGCTGGTAAAAATTAAAAACAAATGAAGCAGTTTACTAAATCACCAATATTAATGATTCAATTTTTCTTGGTAGGAAAAAAAAACCTAAGACCATATCATAAAATAAGGTTCCTAGTCATCAGATGCATAAGGTGACACTATGCACCAGGACCATGGACCATAGCGTTTAAACATCCTAGGATCTGTCCTCTGCAAACTGGAGAACAAGGAACGTGGATGCCATTGAGATTGCATCTCAAAGCGTGAGGACACCAGGAGCTGATGGTCCAGTTCTCAGTTCATGGCAGAAGGTGCAAGAAACTCAAAGCCTGCAGGTCCTGGAGTCCAGAGGCTTCAGAATGTAATGTTTTGAAGGAGAGCAGAAAAAGATGGAAGAGAGGACAGGGAGTCCTTCCTTATTTTGTTTCTTCCTTCTACATGAGCCCTCAAAGGATTCGACGCTGTGCTTGCATTCACACTTGCGAGGGAAGATCTTCTTTACCAAGTCCATGCATTCAAATGCTTGTCTGTTCCAGAAACATCTTCACAGACACATCCAGAAATAATGTTTAACCATCTCTCTGGTCATCTCTTAACCCACAAATGAACACACATGATCTTCATCATTACCTCAGCTGTGTGAGACTTATAATTCATTTTCCTGTTTAAAATAAATATTTAGCAGGGTGTGGTGGATCACGCCTGAAATCCCAGGTTGAGTTAGTAAGATTCATTAAAGTTCAAGGGCAGCCTAGTTAGTTCTAAATCAGCATAGGCTACAGAGTGAGATCCACATTTCAAACAAACAAAATGTAATTATGTATACATTTGATTCTGTTGCAGTCAGGTTCCCATTGCTGGCAGAAATCACCCAACCAAGAGCAGCTTGTGGAGAAAGAGAGGTTTATTTTGGCTTACAGGCTTGAGGGGGAAGCTCCATGATGGCAGGGGAAAATGATGGCATGAGCAGAGGGTGGACATCACCCCGTGGCCAACATAAGGTAGACAATTGCAACAGGAGAGTGTGTCAAACACTGGCATAAGGAAACTGGCTATAACACCCATAAGCCTGCCCCCATCAACACACTGCCTCCAGGAGGTGTTAATTCCCAAATCTCCATCAGCTGGGAATCTAGCATTCAGAACACCTAAGTTTATGGGGGACACCTGACTTAAACCACCACATTCTGCCCCTGGCCCCCATAAACTGATATCCATCCATGATGTAAAATGGCAATGCATTCATCCAGCTTTAAAAGTCCCGATAGTTTTTATCAATCCTAATGATGTTCAAACACCCCTATAGTCCAAGGTCTTTTAACTGAGTCATAACACCAAAAAATCCCCCCAAGCCCATAATTGGGCAGAATAAACACTCACTCTGCAAAACATAGCATTGGGCATAGCAAAGAAATATTCAACCAATACAAGATTTAAACAGGGCAAAGATCAGACTCTGTAGCTCCAAGTCCAGCAACTCTAGTCAGTGACAAGTCTCCAAGTCTGATAATTCTAACCAGCAACTAGTCTCTGGAGTTCCAGTTCTGCCCCTTCAGCTGGGCTACTCACAATCCTAGAAAACTTCATTGGGGCCTGCAGCTCTCCTTAGCAGCCATCTCGTGGTGCCGGCATCACCACGGGGTCTCCACTGCAATCCATGGTTCATCCTCACAGCTCCATCGGGTCTCCATGTAGGCATCCAGTAAACCTGTTTCACACTGCCCATGGCCATTTCCAAAACACAAGACCGTGTTGCCAATTCAATGACCCTCTCTTTCCTGCATCTCTTATACTCCATAATGCCAGGTGGGATGCCAATTTGTTAATCCAGAGGGGAATAAAGCAGACTTTGAAGAACAGGACACTCCTTGAGCACTCAGGCCCCTTCAAAAGAGTCTACCTTCTTCCTATTGCCCCAGTGTGGGTCAGCTGGCCCAACCTCAATGTTTATAATCTCTCAATTGCAGCTGAACAGTTTTAGCCTAAAGATTTCTTTCTGTGCCATAACCCTCTGCTCAAACAAGTTCATTTCTTCACAATGCAACCCTGCACAATTCTCAGGACATGGGCACAACAGTAAGCCACTCATACAAACTGTTTCTAGCCCAGTCCAGGAAAAGCTCTTTCTCACCCTCCCAAGCCAAACCTCACAGTCCATCGTTCTTTTTTTTTTTTTATTAGTTATGTACATAGTGTGTATACAGTTTTGTTGGTACCTTCATTAGCCTCCTCCCTGTACTCCCCCCTCTGAAGGACACTCCTCATTGGGGATTGTGGGTCATGCATTGTGGGGGTAGAATCAGTTATGGGGAAGAGGCAATGACTCTGTGCATAATGTCCCAACTTGTGGCTCTAACAATCTTTCTGCCCCCTCTTCCACGAATTTCCCTGAGCCATGTTGGGTTCATTTTAGGTCTCCTTCAGTGATGAGGTCTTGGGAGCCTATGTGTCTCTGGATATCTGGTTTGGTAGGAGTTGAGTGTTCTCTGTGTCTATCTCCTTCACCCTTGTGTTTCACTCTAGCTCAGGCTGACCTGGAATTCACTATGTAGTCTCAGGGTGGCCTTGAACTCACGGCAATCTGCCTACCTCTGTCTCCCAAGTGCTGCGATTAAAGGCATGTGCCATCATGTCCTGTAACAATTTTTTTTTTTTTAAGCAAGGTATAATTTCTCTCAAAGGGCTCCCAGTATGGTGGGATGACTGGTTCTTGCTGACAAAAAGCATAAATAACAGTTCAAGGTCATCTTTGGCTCTGAGACAAAGGGCATGGTACATATAATTGAACAGAGAGAGGTCAGCAAGGCCAAGAATTAATGAGAGAGCTTCTATCAACCAAGTGGAATGTAGATTTGTTCATGAGGTCAGAAACGAGAGTGAATACCGCAGTGTTGGGTGAATAGCATTCATATAGGCATTGAGAAATAACTTAGCATTCTGAGTCCCGAGGAAAGCAAAACGATTTCACCTTGAACCTATACCTACTTAACCCTTCACCTTAGTGGTCTTTCTAAAAGCAACTAGACAATTTAATGTCGTTAAATTATTGCAATTTAATGTCTTTATTGTGATATTGTGACTGCTAAGTACTCCAACTTAAATTTAGTTAAGTAGCAACCTTATTTTTTTTTTTTTTTGTCTTATAGTTTCAAATTAGAATTGAGAAACCTGGAAAAAGTGAGGTCTCTTGCAAAATAAGATAATCAAGCCTCATGAGTAATGAACAGTGATCTCTCCTTCCCTAAAATAGCAGCCTTAGCTGGAGGGCAGCCCTTCGCACCCACTGGGCAAGAGTCTATTGGAGAATAAGCCAGAATGGCTTGCTGAAAGGTTTAGGAGAGAGGCATGGGAGCAGATATGCATGTGGAGTGTGGTGTGTGTGTGTGTGTGTGTGTGTGTGTGTGTGTGTGTGTTTTGTGAGGGAGAAGTGTGTGAAGAAGCAGTTACTTGTGTTCAGGAAAAGTTAATTACAGAACACAGGAGTCTTTTCTAGCAAAAACGATGGAGGTTTGGGGCTGTGCTAGAGCAAGAAAGATTAGTTTTGTTTGGTGAGAATGCATTTGGGGAATCACTTAGAACATGAATTCTTGCTGTAAATGTATTTTTAGTTTTAGTTTTTGAGGAACAAACAATTTTGGGGAGTGTATCTTTGGGGAGATTGTGAAAAAGGCCCAAATTTTTCAATAATTTCTTAGTTTTAAGAATCAAGAGCCAGAGCAATGACTTAGCTGTTAAGGCACTTGCCTGCTAAGCACAAGGACCCAGGTTTGATTCCTCAGTACCCATGTGAAGTCACATGCATAAGGTGGTACACACATCTGGAGTTTGTTTGCAGTGGCGAGAGGACCTGACATGCCCATTGTCTCTGAATCTGTCTTTCTTTCTCTCTCTCCATCTATCTATGTACCTGCCTTTTTCTCTCTCTAATAAAATAAATAAAAATAAAAATGTTATTATATATGGTAATTATAGAAAAAATATACCCAATATGTGTATAGTATTTTGTAGCTTAAAAAATATGGACTCTAATAAGTAAATGAAAATAAATAAATAAATAAATAAAGATAAATAAATAAATCTAAAAAAAATACAGACCAACACCTCACATGATTTCTGTCTAAAGTCAATAGGGCCTCTCAGAAGACAGGCTGCATTTTACACATTGAGACAGTTTCAATCTTGTCTATTGTCGTATTACTGAGAACATACCAGATCTTGCCTGATTGTGGAAGGCATGTAGGCTAGAATTGGATCTGATTAATTCTTGGATGGGTGTTTTAATTTTTCATCTTCAATCTTAGCTAGGATCTTCTTTCTTTCTTTTCTTTGTCCTTTTCTCCCCTCCCTCCCTTTCTCCCTCTTTTCTCTCCCTTCCTTCCTCCCTCCCTCCTTCCCTTCCCTTTCCCTTCCCCTTCCCCTTCGTTCCTTCCTTCGTTCCTTCCTTCATTTCTTCCTTCCTTCCCTCCTTCCTTCCTCCCTTCCTTCCTCCCTTCCTTCTGACACACATAGTCTTGCTAGTGGGCCAGACAGGATGACCAACTTTCTTCTTTCAATCCTCCTGCCTCAGCATAAGGAGTACTGAAGTTATTGTAGAACACTGTGACAGTTAAGTTTGTTGTCAGCTTCACCAGGTTAGGGATGGAGTAAAAATCATGCCTCTTGGATGGGTGTGTGACAGCCTTTCCAGACAAGATGACCTCAGTGAAGAAGTCATTCCTCTGGCACGGGTGCCCCTTCCGCTGGGGGACTGCATATGAGGAGGCTTCAGCGAAGACCAGAGCGTGCTCTTTTGTTGCACTGCCACTGCACATACTTCCCTCACTATCAGCTGTGCTTCTGCCATTAGTCTGTCCTTCTGGACTGAGCAGCTTCCAGATTCTTCAACTTCTGGGCCTGTGGACAGCTGTTGGATCTTCCAGCCCATTTCTTATAAACTATTCCAATAAAAATCCCTTTTACATAATCATTTTATAGGTTCTGTTTTACAGATTCTTCTCTAGGAAATCCGCACTAACATAAGCACCTTCCTCCTCATCCCCCCATGGAAAAGTTTACCATAATTAAACCATTGAAATATGTGGTGTAATTTGGAAATAGTTTCATGTCCCAGCCAATTGCGTGTACTGCACTCTTCAGCTCTGACATTCACTGGGGCCCACCATTCTTTCTCTAATCTGGCTAATATCTGGCCCTGCTATGAGCCTCCAGTGTTCAGTATCAAATCTCCTCTTTCTCATCTCACTGACTATTGCCCAGGCCATTTTACCAGGCTGTTAAATATTTCAAATGACATTTCCAAGTCATTAATTTTACAGTTATTATCCAACTTTGAAGAATATTGAAATGTGTCATCCCTGATGTTGTCTTCCCTGTGCCTTTTGCTTAAAAATTCCAATACTGTGATTTAAGTAGCATGTCAGGAGAGAACAGAAATAATAATACTTAATATTAAGCCAGAAATCTGTTTAATAATGTTGGAGGAATAAGACTTTTGTAAAATTACATTGTTAACAGTGCTAAAGTGCTAAACGAAAAGAAAAAGGTTTCTACGACCCCCCCCCCCCAAATTGTGGAGCTGTTGAATTAAATAAAGTCAGAAATGTCTTTTTCCCCCTCTTGTCTTTTTAGTGCCCTTTGTAATAGTATTTATTGTTCATTGCTAATTTTCAATCTAGGGTTCAAATATTTTCTGTTTCTCATACTTGTTTTCCCTACAGAAATCCTCTCTTTATTTTATTTTTATTTTTATTTATTTCTTTGACAGAGAAAGAGGGAAACAGAGAGTATGGGTGTACCAGGGCCTCCGGCCACTGTAAACAAACTCCAGACACATGCACCACCTTGTGCATCTGGCTTACGTGGGTTCTGGGGTTTGCTTTACAGGCAAACACCTTAACTGCTAAGCCATCCCTTCAGACCCAGAAATCCCCCCTTTAAATGAAACACAAATGTCTTTTTAAGGTGACATGGACATTATTGTAGAAAGCAAGGTTAAAAAAAAAGCACTTATTCTGGATAACGTGTGGCCCATTTGGGCTTAGATAAAACTGTACAGTCTCCTCTGCACGTCAGCAAAATAATCAGCAACTATATGCCTGTAATCCCTAAGCAATCCTATGTTTGCGTCTGCCCATGAGAACAACTTGCACAAATAAGAGGAAACTATTATTCTTTGGATATGGCTGTTATCAATTTGTAGCCAGAATAGAGCTCCTAAGAGTCACTAAGTAGCTTCAGTCTAGTCCCCATTCCAAGGCCCTTTCCAGCCAGTTCACTACATCAGCCTCCAGCAAGACCGTTAACCACCTCTATGTTTCGGGCTGAGACGACCCTAACCCTCAGAGGCTGCCCAGCTCCTTTTCGAAGTGTACATGACCTCTGTTCTCTTATCCCTTTCAACCGAAGGACAAGCTCCTAAATTGTATCATAACCCGTATGCTCATGACATGTCGGACGGCTTCTGTTTTCCTAATAAACCACCATTGAGTCAATACTAATGAAGAAGTCAATCAGAATTATCCACCTGGGCCACTTAGGATTTCACGAAATTTACTCAGTTTCAAGAAGCCAATATTTACAGGGTTTTTTTTCCCCTCTACTATTTTACAATTTGGAGTTGAGCACTGGCTCTAGAAAATAATGCAATTGTTCATATGCAGTTACCCCAAGAATGTCAACACGAGTTAAATTACCCATACTTTTGCCAACATATAATTAGACACTTAAAAGGGATAACAAGCTGATGTAATATGCTACAAATGGCATATCAAACTGATTTTTTAAAAGATTTTTTTCCAATTTTTATTTTATTTATTTGCAAACAGAGAGAGAGAGAGAGAGAGAGAGAGAGAGAGAGAGAGAGGCAGACAGAGAGAGAATGGGCGTGCCAGGGCCTCTAGCCACTGCAAACGAACTCCAGATGCATGTGCCCCTCGTGCATCTGGCATACGTGGGTCTTGCAGAATTGAACCGGGATCCTTTGGCTTCTCAGGCAAAAGCCTTAACCGCTAAGCCATTTCTCCAGACCAAACTGATAAATTTAATAACATTCAATTGGTGAGCTTTAGCATTGGAAAAATATACCTCCTTGAAAATTAGTAGACCATAGACTAGACTGGGATTAAAGGGCAAAATTTAAAGTAACATTGAAAGAAAATCTTCTCTTTCAAGACGGGGGCATGTAAACATTTTCTCTGTTCTCATTACTTCTATTCATTTCAAATGTGCATTCATTCAGTGTCAACCAAAAGAGACACACTCAACGTTGAACTTTGTATATTACCATCACCTTATTTGTCAATAGCTAGTTTTATTACAGAGATAAGAAGTCCCTGCACCATGAGCTCCTACAGGGTGAGAACCAGTTCCCTCTATTTTCTATATGGAAAAACTTAAACTGCACATGGGTACGTGCTGAAAATGCTTCATTGTGTAGATTTGGGGGAAAGATATTGATTTGCCTTGAGGACTGTATGCATAGCTTCCTTGTGTGCTGTCAGTATCAATGAAGGTCAAGTAAACACAGCTGAAGAGCAAAAAAATCCAAGTTAAATATCCTCTCATCCAAAACAGATAACAGAACAATTGAGCTGGACAGTTAGGCACAAGTCCTTTGGTTCTTTTTTGAATAAATAAGGCTTTCTCTGCTTCTTAGACTGTGAAGGTCCATAAACAATCACCTAGTTCATTTACATGTTAATCAGAGTGAATGTTTTGGGCACTTTCTATGTGTCTAGCACTACCCTAGGGGCATATCATTTTCAATGTCAATGAATAATAACAGTTTCGGCTCTCATACTGAATGAGCTATAAAAGACTGAATCCCCCCACCCAAAGAGTCAAAATTGTATTGAAATCTTCATTCATAGCAGGTCATTATAAATTCTTGAACAGATTTGCTTTAGGCAAGCATTCAGTAGAACTAACTCAATATAATCCTCATTCTTCTTTGTAAAAATATATCTGATCTTGTTTTCAAGGATGTTCTGGAAAATTCCACAATCTCAAAAAGCAGATGACATATGGTTATTGAAATGCCACCAACATGAAGACAGAAGAGACCTTTCCAAGGCCAGAATTCTCCAGCATGTTCAGTTTTTTTAGGCACAGAAACCATTTGCTTCTGAAAAACAACCGGGGAGAAGTTCGTTTAATATGCAAGCTGAAAAGAGATCACGATTTTGCCAATTACTCAGTCAGCATACAGAGGCCTCTAAGAAGTCACCTCCTAAACCTTTAGTAATCAACATTTTCTCATAAGGCACGGGGTTTGCAGGCATCACAGACGTGTCTGGTTCAGAGTTGGGTGTGGGACTTTCAATGATTTCCTATCTTGATCGTTTTCTTCTAGTCATTTACTGCAAAACAATAAAGTAAGAAATACATCGTAGAAAATGAAGCATGCCATTCTTTGACCTTTGGCAGAGTTTTGAGCCAATTAAACACAGAGGAGAAAAATAAAAAAAATAAAGGGTTTTAGTAATGGGATTATTTTTAAAAAGTATAATATTGAAATGGCTTCTAAGAATTATGTAAATTTGCCGTGCACTCTGGGAAGCAGAGGTAGGAGGATTGTCCTGAGTTCAAGGCCAGCCTGAGACTACATAGTGAATTCCAGGTCAGCCTGGGCCAGAGTGAGACCTTACCTCGAAAAACTAAAAGAAACGAATTATGTAAATTTTTGGATTGGTTTAGATGGATGAATGGGACAAAGCCAATCAAGTTCAAACTTGTGGGCAAAGACAAAAGTAAGAGATGGATTTCCTTTTGTTTGCTGTCGATCAGTCCATCTGTCCATCCACACAGAGCTGGTCTTGCACCTTGCCTGGATGGTCCTATGTCTGCGTGGGTCACCTCGTTAGCCTGTGTGGCTGGGATCCACAGCACTGCTGTCTATCACCAGCTCTCTGACAGGGTTGGTGAACACCTTATCTTACCACTGCAACCATTCCTCACGTCTCTATTACTGCCTTCAGTAAGGTCTCTTCCCACCTGTGTGGACTCTCTTCTACAGAATTCTATAATGTGTGCGTGTGTGCGTGTGCACATGTATGTGCATGTGAAATATATTGTGAAATCTGAGAGTTAATAACCAGTAATTAAGATTGGAATACAAGAAGCTGTTTGCTAACGGCAATGCTGTCAAAAGGAAATTAGGACCACGTAGTAAATTATAGAGAACAAAAGTGACATTGCTTGTGAATGTATAATTATTCAATAAATTCTGCCACTGTGGCAACATATGTGTTTATGCATGCTTCTGACAGTGTGCTCACAAGAGGAAATATAAAGAGCAGTGGCTAAAATTGACAAGGAATGTGTTGGAGGACATGGCCCAGGAGTGACACTTGTAGCCAGGATGAAAACTATCCGTCATGGACTAAATGCCTTCAGTGAGAGGTGAAGCCGATGAAAGGGAGTGCAGAGTCTGAAATAGAGACTTTCTCCTCTCTGAAGTGCTTCCCATCCTTCAACATTCTCAAGACCAGTAAATTGCTCCTGACAGTTATTTCCTCAAGTCTCTTATCTGTGACACTATAAAGGTCTCTCTATACTCTGCAAGATTTATAACCTGGAAAACCAGCAATGCCTTCAGGATTTGAATCTTTTTACCTTAGAGAAGTTGAGGAAAATAAGCTCCCAAGCAATTTAGAAATAGCATAATTAAACATTATTTTTATTTATTTGAAATTTTTATTTATTTGAGAGAGAGATATACAGAAACGGGGAGAGAGAGAGAGAGAATGGGTGTGCACCAGGGCCTCCAGCCACTGCAAATGAACTCCAGATGTGTGCATCCCCTTGTACATCTGGCTAAGGTGGATCCTGGGGAATCGAGCCTTGAACTGGCATCCTTAGGCTTCACAGGCAAGCACTTAACCATCTCTTCAGCCCCACAAACAGCATAATTAAAGCAAAATTTACAGTATTACAATGTTTTCTATTACTGTGATTCATTAAAGAACAATTGCTATTTGTCAAACTGAAAGCTGGACTTAAACATAGCTGTTTCTTGCAAGCAAAACATGCATTTTAGTCCATGCAATTTAATCTGAAAAGGGGCAACAAGTCACCATTCTTAACCCACTTAATCAATGGACATTGGATATTAATAGCCAGAAATATCTATTGCTTGTGTCCCTCCACACTTATTCAGCAACTCAGCTAAGGAAGGCTCCTTAGCTTAGGGTTACAAAGAGGCTCAGAAGCTTTGAAGAGATGGTTTGTCATTCTTTATAAAGAAAATTAATTATATCTAGCCATCCATCCACACACATCCATCATAATTTCAGTTTCCAGTTTCTGTTCTCTAAGACATTATTTATATCTATCTCCAAATTACATGAGCTATTTCTATATCAAGCTTCCTTAAAGCATTTTTTTGGTGTTCTGCTTGAAGCTTAAATGCATGTTACTTACAAGACATATTGCTAAAATTGTTTAAATTATTTGACTTCATTGAATAGTCTTTTCTTTAAAAGTATATTTATTTATTTGAGATAGAAAGATGTAGACAGAGAGATGGTGGATGTGGGTACACCAGGGCCTCCTGCCACTGCAAACAAACTTTAGACACATGTGCTACTTCATGCATCTGGCTTTACATGGGCACTGGGGGATTGAACTTGAGCCATCAGGCTTTGCAAGCAAGTACCTTTACCTGCTGAGCAATTTCTCCCGCCCTCACTGAATATTGTTCAAAGTAGTGATTAACATTGAATTTTGCATGTTGAACCAACCTCATATTCCTGACAAAAATAGTAGTTGGTTACAATATATACTGCTCTTTTTATACATTTATGGATCTGGATTGTTAATATTTTATTAAGGATTTTTCTATCTACATTAGGGCAAGCTGTGAGTGTGTAATTATTCTGTAAAGCCTTTACCAGGTTTTACAAGTTGACTTCAGTCCCTCTTTGACATCCCCTTCTCAGTATGCTATGGTCAGGACGTGGACACAAGCTCGGCTTTCCTCGTGATTTTGCCCCTCTCAGAGGTAGAAGTGCTTCACTGTCTCTTGTGCGGCATCTACACAACAGTTGCCTCATTGACTTACTGCAGAGTTTTATAGTTATCACAATGGGGGGGGGCATCCTGGGACATGTCCCATGCTAGGCATGGTGATTGGTAAGACCTCATAGCTGTTCTGGTATGGAGCGGAGAAATTTTCTATTTCAAAATCACCTCAACTCTTGTTATACATTTTATCCTATCTCTTACGTGACTTGCATTTAGCTACTTACTCATATACACTTATCTTCTGTATGTACTGATGAGTTTAGGGTCTGTGTTGTGTCACCAACCATTCCAAGTACTCAGTATAAAAAGCAAAGGAGGGCTGGAAAGATGGCTTAGTGGTCAAGGCATTTGTGTGCAAAGCCAAAGGATCCTGGTTCAATTCTCCAGGACTCATGTAAGCCAGATGCACAAGGTGGTGCATGCGTCTGGAATACGTTTGCAGTGGCTGGAGGCCCTGGCATGCCCATTCTCTCTTTCTCTTTCTCTCTCTCTCTCTCTCTCTCTGCCTCTTTCTGTCTCTCAAATACATACATACATATATATTTAAAGTAAAGGAGTTATGATAGTGGACTTTACCTGGTATAGATAATTTTCAAATCAGTTTCTAACATTACAAATGAATGATATTTCACTGTAGTTAATTGACTTTATAAATTTAGTCAGGGGACAATTGATTCCCTTCCAATAGTATTTTCCATTTCACAAACATGATTACAATATAAATGCTCTCTTTTTCTTAAATATACATTATATGTTGAACTAAATATATCTCATAATTAGTTATCCTTATGTATTTTTTTCTATTATCAATTAATGTTTTTGCTCTAATTGCCCTGTGGAAGTTATTGTTGGCATAAGGAAAAGCTATCACTTCTTGAAAGAAGTATTTAGTGATCTTTTTCTGAAATCCTAATAGTTGCTTCTTTGGGATTTGTCTCAGGCAGAGCTTACTGGATCTTTTTATTCCTATGAAACATGTTCTGGTTATGCTATTGATAAATATGGTCTTTATTGAGCAGGCAGTATATGTATTTTTATTCCTAGGCATTGATATTCAGTATAGTTGGCTATAGAGGACTTCAATCTTATAAAGAGAGCTACTTTGCGCTTAGAGTCAGGGTCAAAAAGGGAATTCCCATCAGGGCAGTATCACGTCAGACCCTGTGCAACACCAGTGAACACCCTCTTGCAAAAGTCCTTCAGGACAAGCCTGTTCAACAGCTCCACAGTGGCAAGGTTAAATCATTTTCATTTGGCCGTAAGGCTATAGAAAGAAGACACACTTTGCCATAACATCGGTCTTTATATATGTCTACGTGTACATGCAAGCTAGCCTTTAATAACATTCATTTCAAAGTCTGAAAAAAATTATATAAATACTATATCCACGTATCATGTTTTTCCAAATAATCTTCAATGATAGTATAGTTGAAATCATCAGTAACTGAAAGAAAATTCATTATGTAGAATTCTATTACTGTGAATTGTTCTACTTTTTATTTTTTAAATATATTTTCCTTCATAATGCTTTTCATTTTTTTAAATTTGTTTTTTTTCAATGTTCACAGTGTACATTCATTGCATAGGATATTCTGTGATATATTTTCATGTGTATTGTGCATATACTGTACACTGACTATCTGCCATACTCCCATCTTCTCTATTCCCTCCGTCTGCCTCCTCCTGTTAGTCCTCTTTGTTTTCATGGAGTTTTTCTTCTTCTTTCATATACATAACATTTTTAATTTGAGAACTTTAATAACACTTTTATCAGTGCCCTGAATATTTATTATTGACATAGTTTCTTACACATTTTATTGTGTATATCTGTTGATTTTCTCCATTTCTTAACATTGCCTAGATTTTATTTAAAGATAGTTTATAGGGGCTGGGGAGATGGCTTAGTGGTTGGGGTGCTTGCTGGCAAAGCCAAAGGATCTGGGTTTGAGTCCCCAGTACCCATGTAAAGCCACATTTACGAGGTGGCACATGTTCCTGTGCTCTTTGCGCAGGCTGGAGGCCCCGGCATGCCTATTCTCTCTCTCTGTCTGCCTCTTTCTCTCTCTCAAATAAATTAAAATTAAAAAAAAAAATGAAGATAGTTTATAATAAATTTTTGTAGTTATCTGTTGAATTTCTTTAGCAATTCAATTCTTCTGAGATTTGTTGATTTTCTGGGGACATTTCCATTTTCCAGAAATGTCTAAATACCACTGGGACTTATGGTCAGACAAATTAATTTAAGTTTTATATTTTTAGGAGATGATAAAAAAGAGCATGTTTGTCAGATACTTTAAGCAGCAAAGCAATGATACCAATACTCTGATGAATGATAACTCTTTTTCATAACAAATCTGTATAAACACAGAATTTTACAACCAACTAATTATATTCCAATTTACTTTTTTTCCAGAAGCATTCAGATATGGGAAAGAAATGCCCCATAATTGAGTTGAGAGGTTATTTCTGGCTTAGAAGACTTCTGGTTGAGTCCAACATTTCTGTGCTGCTGTAGGGTAACCACATAGGAATGGGGGGAAGAGACGATTACGAACGAAAGTTGGCAACAAGAATAACAAAGAAGAAAACAATGGCTGAAGCTTGTTTTCCTGTCTGAGAAAATGGCAACAAGCGGAAACAATACAGAAGCCAATACATAACCAATAAAGCAACAAACACATGGCTCTACCATTGGGGTATGACCCCCCCAAGCTCAGCCCACAGCCCTCAGCTCAGCCTAGTCTTTCTTTACCTCTTCTTCCCTAAAGGAGTACCCCTTTTCCTAAAAGAGATAATAACTCCTTCCAAGAAGGTTAATTCCCTTTCCTGAGAATGTAAATGGCTTTGTTCCCTTTCTTGGAAAAATAACAGCTCCTGGACACCTGAGGCACAGACCACCTTAGCCTCTATCCAGTAAACTCCCATAAAAGACCCCAATCGGAGTTTCCAGGCGGGCTTGCTCATTTCCAGGAACTCTCCTGCCACGAGCAGGACCCCTTCCTTATTTCCTTCTCTTAAGTTCCATAAGAAAACCTTCCTGAACTTCTTTCTCTGGTTGGTGGACTTCATTCAACAAAATTCAGCAGATCATCACCAGGGGAGCTATGACTGGAAGTTTTGTGTGGCTGAGCACGCCCAGCACACTAATACCTGACTTATTGCCCACCCAAGAGCTGAGAAAAGTCCAGACACGTGAATTCCTATGCCTAGGCACCTTAGGAGTGATAAGGCCCTGGAAACAAACCAACAACAACAACAACAAAAAAAAAAATCAAGGAGTGTCCTTGGATGTGTAAGGAAGAATCCGGGTCATTTTACTTGGATGGAGGTCAGAAGTATTAAGAGGGTCTGGCCTTTTGAATCTCTGCTTAAATCGGGTCCCTCCATAGATTTATTTTACTTTAAATCTGAGCCCATCCCTAGATTCTCCCCACAACCTCCTGCCCAAGGAGCAAGGAGTTTTCCTTTCCTAGAAGACATAGGAAGGATAATTCTCTGTCCTGGAGGATTAAAGCCTGATCCACTGCTTGGAAATCTGGCATCAGGGCCTTCAAGCGGGCTTTGCCATTTCTATGAACCCTGTCCCGTCTCCTCTTAGGCAAGAGCTCAGTACTTACTCCTCGCTCTTTCTCTTAAATGCTTTCGGCTTTATTTCTATAGTCTTTATTATAATAAAATCTTTCTAAATTTCACCCTTTATGGTTTATAGATTTCATTCTTTTAATTCATGGTACAAGAACCTGGAGGCCATTGACTCAATGAAAGTTGGTGTGCCTATGACAATCTGTCACTCTAACTCCTGAGTTATTGCCCAGAGCCACCGTATAACCCAAGAGCCCAAGCAAGGATCCATCTCTCTTTAAGACTTTTATCATGAAGGGATGTTGCATTTTGTCATCTCTCTTTAGGTCTTTTCTCATGAAAGGATGTTGCATTTTGTCAAATGCGCTTTCTGCATCTATCGAGATAATTATGTGATTTCTTTTGTCCTTCAGTCCATTATATGGTGTATTATATTTATCAATTTGCATATGTTGAACCATTCCTATATCTCTGGGATAAAACCTACCTGGTGGGGTGAATGACCTTTTCGATGTGTTCCTGCATTCTGTTTGCCAGTCTTTAGTTGAGTTTTTTTTTTTTTTTTTTTTTAAGGAAGAAAAAAATAGGTTGTATTTCATCACCTTAAGATTTCACAGATATCACAGGCTTAGGATTCAAATCATCACATCGTCCTGACTTCTTAAATACTTCTCAGATCACAAAAAAATGTAATAATCTGGAATTATTCTCAAGATTTATAAGCAGTTACAACCAACGATGTTCACCATGAGGAACACACAGCTACACAAAAATAGAGCTCAGTGAAGGAGAACGTTGTAAAATTTTACAATGTTTTAAAACAGGAAAGATGCTGAGGATTTTTCTCAGCAGACACTAACTAGGTAAATGTTAATGTTCACTGTGGTATGAAGATTAATTTGATTATCTTTGCTCAGATGTCTACTAAAGTTATTCAAGAAAGAGGATAGATAGAGTCAGGCATGGTGGAGCATGCCTTTAATTCCAGCAATTGGGAGGCAGAGTTAGGAGGATTGCCATGAGTTCGAGGCCAGCCTAAGACTACACAGAGTGAACTCCAGGTCAGCCTGAGCTAGAGTGAGACCCTACCTCAGAAAACAAAGCAAAACAAAACAAAACAAAACAAAGAAAGAGGTTGGATGAACCAACAGTGGTATTAAAGACACATACAATCCAGATCTGCTAAAGCATTCTCAAACTGGTTTCACTGACACTACGAGTGGTATTAAAAAACAAAACAAGGGCTGGAGAGATGGTTTAGCGGTTAAGGTGCCTGCATGCTAAGCCTAAGAATGCTGGTTCCAATCTCCAGCAGTTCCAATCTCCAGATCCCACTTTTAGCCAGATGCAGTGACGCAAGGGCGCAATGCCGCACTTGCCCACAAGGGGGCGCACACGTCTGGATTTTGTTCTCAGCAGCTGAGAGACTGCTGGCGTGCCCATCTATATCTGTCTCCCTCTCCCTCTCTGTCTGTCTCTCTCTCTGTGTTTCTCTCCAAAAATAAATAATAAAAATAATAAAAAAATTAAAAAAAAACAAAAAATGCATACAGTTTTCTGGAATTTTATACTAACCCTTAGAGGAGGAAGTGATTTAATGTGTCACAACTTAAAATACATCAGCATACTGTAAACAATTCTAAAACATTGTAGGTAACCTTTAAAAACCGATGTAGTGAAAAAGAACTGGAATTTATATAAAATCAATTAAAAAAGCAAAACTAGAACTAATTAGTAAATTTACTCAAATGAAAGAGGTTTAAATGTTACAGAAATTAAAAATATTAGAAATGTATATGTAATAAAAAGTGAATATAACTTATCCAAATCCATGGACATTTCCAGTTAAACATTCATACAAATACATAATCACCTTTTCACTTTATATAAGGATAAAACAAACATACAAATATAATATGAAGAGTCTGGCAAAAAAACCCAAGAGCCACTAAAAATATTTTCAGGTTTTAAAAATCATGTGGGATATATTTCAATAACATCCTTTATGAATGTTAAACCCTTGATTTAATTCCATGATTTTATTATGCCAGAAACATTGGGTCTTCTTATTTTTTTAAAAAAGAGATACTGGTATAATACATTGGCTTATTAATAATTAAGGCATTTTGTATATACAGTATCAGTGTGGACTAAACCAATTTTATACTGATTATTTACTATGAAGCTTTAAACTTTCAAAGTCTTTTCAACAGAAGTAGCTGCAGACATTGAAGTGTCTTTTTTATATAAAGCACAATAAAATTAATGATGGGTTTCTGTAGCTCCTAGTAGAAAGTCCTGGCTTATTTTCTTATGTAGTAAGAATTGTAGTCGTACACAGGACGGCACGAAGACCCAGCAGTTATCACACCATGCTGCACGTAGCCATAAAAACGGAGGCAGCAAAAGCGAATGGTGCCCTGATGCGCCGTCAGCTCAGTGCTGCTGAAGCTGCTCCTTTTGGGTATCTTTCCACTTCAATGTGAAGTAGATTGTTAAGATTTCATTAGTAGTTTCATCATGTGGCTTTTAAAAGAAAAAAAATAATAATTTGATTTCTTCCATAGTCCACAATTCCCAGAAGAGACCTACTTTTGGAAATTATTTAATCTGGTGATGTTTTCAATAACCAAAAGCTCTGTAGTAAATGAAATTTCTCAATGCAACTGTAATAAATAAGCATCTACATCCTTAGCTATATTACCAGTATATCCTGGAACCAAAGTAAGATGGTTTTCCTGTTCCCATAATCCACTTAATTGTTGCTTCACAATTTTAATATTTCCATCATTTATAATTTCTGTTATGCATGATAGTTCTGACCACCACCTTTTTACGACTGCTTGAAGCCAGTTTAAACCCACTATTACATATTCTTCAAATTTGATTTTCAGAAATGACTTTACTAGAGGCACCAGGTCTACACAGCAGCCAAGTGAGATTCATTGCTTTTCTTCCTGCAAACGATGAGTTAGAACAGGAAGGCAAGCTACCATAACCCCAACATCTTCCATCCTCACCAAATAGGCAACAAGTTCACTTACACCTCTCTTTCTCCAGAAAGCTAAAGCTACATTTCATTTCAAGTTCCTGCTGAATAAGACTTGGCCCATTGTTTCATGGTCCTGAGAAACCTCAGAAGAAAAGCCACTGTATTTAGATGATGGGCTTTCTGTTTTTGAAGGACCAGAATCCCTAGAGTGAGCCAAAAATGTTCGGCTAGCATGGCGTGATTTTTCAGGCAGGTGGCTTGCACAAGCCAGTCCATTTTCTTTCCATGTCACAGTCCCCATTTTTAAGGGACTGTTTGTTTCTGTAAGAGGGATTTAGAAACGAGAGATGACCTTTCTTTCTGCGACAGGTCACCTTGCATACTTTATCTGGGCTTTTCACAGCTTCTCCAACTGTTCTTCTTATGTAAGCAGCTAACTGCTTTGGAGATTTCTTAACCTCCTTCATGTTCTTAGTAGTGAAATTAGAGATCCTCTTTCTAGGAAGATCAATGGAATGATCCTCAATATTGTTTATTAGAGGAGTTCCATTTTTTTTTAACATTGTGGATTTTTAGATGCCATAATCTCTTAAATAACGGCACCTCATGGCACCAGTGCCTAAGCCCAAGCACGGTGCCTGGCAGCCTAGAGCATCCCTCCGGTCCTAGGCTGGGCCCCATTCAGAGCCATTCTCCCCACCGGGCAGGCCTAGTTGAGAATTTTTGCATCTATATTCATGAGGAAAACTGGCCTGCAATTTTCTTTGTTGTTCCTTGTGTGGTTTTGGTGCCAGGTAATGTTGGCTTCATAAAAGAAGTTTGGTAGTATTCCTTCCTTTTCTTTCAGATTTTCCAACAGTCTTCTTTAGGTATGTCCTTATGATTTTTGGAATTTCTCTGGTATCTGTTGTAATGGTGTTTTATTTTTATCATCTCTAATTTTATTAAGTTTCTCTCTCTCTCTCTCTCTTTCTCTCTTTTGGTTAGTTTTGTTAAGGGTTTATCAGTCTTGTTTATCCTTCCAAAGAGCCAACTCTTTGTTGTCATTGATGCTTTGTATTTTTTTTTTTTATTTTTGGTTTCTATATCATTAATTTCCACCCTAATCCTTATTATTTCTTTCCATCTACTGATTTCGATTTGCCTATTCGTCTTTTCCGTGAAAGTGTAGCATTAAATTGTTTTCTTGTGACTTCTCTAATTTTTTTTTTCTTCTTTTTTGGGTTTTTCAAGCTAGGGTCCTGCTCTGGCCCAAGATGACTTGGAATTCACTGTGTCACCTCCACAGCAATTCTCCTACTTCTGCCTCCTGATTGCTGTAATTAAAGGCATGTGCCACCACGCCTGGCTTCTAATTTCTTTTTAAAATATATTTTTTTCATTCATTTATTTAAGACACAGAGAGAGAGAGAGGGAGAGGGAGAGAGAATGGGTGCACAAGGGCCTCTAGCCAGTGCAAACCAACTCTGCATGCACCTCCTTGTGCATCCGGCTTATGTGGGTCCTAGGGAATTGAACCAGGGTCCTTTGGCTTTGCAGGCAAATGCCTTAGCCACAAAGCCATCTTTGTCAGCCCTAATTTCTTTTATTTTCTTTTTCTTTTTTCCTTCCTTCCTTCCTTCCCTCCCTCCCTCCCTCCCTCCCTCCCTCCTTTCTTTCTTTCTTTCTTTCTTTCTTTCTTTCTTTCTTTCTTTCTTTCTTTTTTTTTTTTTGCCAGGTAGGGTCTCGCTCTAGTTCAGGCTGACTATTCCGAGTATTCACTATGTATTTTGAACTCACGGCAATCCTCCTACCTCTGCCTCCCTAGTGCTGGGATTAAAGGCGTGCGCCACCATGCCTGGCCCTAATTTCTTAATATAGGGACTTAAAGCTATAACTTTCTGTTTTAGGACTGACTTCATTGTCCCCATAGGTTTTGGTATGTTGTATTTTCATTGTCGTTTGATTCTATGTTTTTTTTTTATTTCCTTCTTGATTTCTTCAATTACTTATTCACTATGCAGTTGTGTTGTGTTTTGTCTTGTTTCCATGAGTTTGTGTATGTTCTATAGTCTTTCTTGCTGATGATGTACAGTTTAATATTATTTTGATCAGATAGAGTACAAGGAATTATTTTTATTGTCCTGTATTTGTTAAGATTTTCTTTGTGTCCTAACATATGGGCTATTTTAGAGAATGTTCCATGTGCTACTAAAACTAATGCATACTTGCAGCATTTGGATGAATGTTCTATACATGTCTGTTAGGTTCATTTGTTTTATGATGTTATTTAATCCAGATTCTTCTCTGTTCTTTTTTTTTTTTTTTTTTTTTGCCATGGTGACCTGCCAGTTTGTGAGAGTGAGGTATTGAAGTCACCCACTGTAATTGTGCTTGGGGTTATCTGTGACCTTATGTCACTAGTCTTTTTTTTTTAAATATTTTTTTATTTTTATTTATTTATTTGTGAGAGGGAATGAGATAGAGAGAGAATGGGTGCACCAGGGCTTCCAGCCACTGCAACGAACTCCAGATGCATGCGCCCCCTTGTGCATCTGGCTTACGTGGGTCCTGGGGAATCGAACCGAGGTCCTTTTGCTTTGCAGGCAAAGGCCTTAACCGCTAAGCCACCTCCCCAGCCCACTAGTCTTTTTTTAAATGAAATTGGATGTACTGGTTGGGTGGGTCTGTACCTGTGTTCTTCAGATCAGATGTGCTAGATTTTCTACATTCTGATCATGTTCTCTCCCCCATTATCATCTCTTGCCCTCCTCTACTCCTCTGTACCCCCTCCTTTTCCTAACTGGTCTCTCTTCTATTTTGATGTCTTTTTTTTTAATTTGAGAAAGAGAGAGCAAGACAGAGAGGAAGAGGCAGAGTGAGAATGGGTGCTCCAGGGCTTCTCAGACACTGTGAACAAACTCCAGACACATATGCACCCTTGTGTGCATGTGCAACATTGCGCGCTCTTGTCACTTTTGGGTCTGGCTAAACATGGGATCTGGAGATTCAAACGTACGTTCTTAGGCTTTGCAGGCAGGTGCCTTACCTGTTAAGCCATCTCTCCAGCCCTATTTTGATGTCGTTTTAAATTCAGCCATCCATCCATACTTCCTTTGATCCATCCATTTCCTTATTCAGACTCTTCTGATGTGGCGGGAATCCTAGTATGTACTGAAGGTATAAATATGTATGTTTACCTAACCAACTGAGCCTACCCACAATGCAACAAAGAGGGAACCAGACTTGTATTCAAGAATGGGTGTGACAGGAAGTCACCTTAAATGGTAAGAGCTATTTTACCCAGGGCCAATACCTACCCCAAAGTCACGGATATAGGACTGCCCTGGGAATGCTGATGGCACCTTTACTGCCAGGGCAGGTTGGTATAAATATCGTGACATGAGATGAGTTGCGAGCACTCTTCCAAAGTTCAAATTGAACATCTATGAAAAAGGGCACATTGAGATTTGAAAACACATGACTACGAAGACAACATTATGGTGGTATTTTATATATTTTTCTGACGTTATTTTCTCCAATTCTTTACTCTCAAGGAATTTAGATAAAGGAACAACATTGAGAACCGAGTTAAAACAAAATTCCCAAAGTTTGAAGCCAGTGCCCTTCTGCCCTACCAGTGATGTTTAATTCTAATGGACTGCAGGGTGGTGCTGTGTCTGCTTGGCTTAGCAAGAGAATGGAAATAGCCTTGTCACATATCCACTCCCCTCTCAACTTTTCCCCTTCCTTGAATAAATGGAGCTTTTTGTTTATGTCACCTGCTGGAATTTAACAAGGCAGAGTATTTGAAAACATCAGCAATTTTGCCCTGGCACAGAGCATTCTATGGGTGACCCTGCTGACACATTGTTACTGTCCCCACCGCAGCACAGCTTGCATTTGTCACAGGTGAATGGGCTCAATTAGCAAGAGAAGGAGAGACAGCGCTTCAATTATTAAGAAAAAGTGAACAGAGAAGAAAACATTTTCCTCTTTGTAAGTCCTGAATGTGAGGTGACACTGGAGCACGTGATTTTGCCCCTTCAGTTTCATAAAGAAGGCAACTAATGTGAAAACAGTACATTTTCCGGCAGAAGCAAAGTGATTCAAAACAAAATTTCAGGGGAGAGTGCTCAAAAAGACATTAAGAAGGAGTCGGGTTTTCCACGGGCTGTAATATATTCCTCTGCTTTCTGAGCTTATGCCCTTCCCGGTTCTGCTTATTAAGATCTCAGGGGAAACGGGGCATTTTCTACGATGCATGTAATGAGGCAGATAACCCCAATTATGTTTGAACTTCTGCGACTTGGGGAGAGAGATTACTTTCAGGTTATGAGGGAGGGCAGCATTTTGGACAATGTAAAAAGAAAATCTCTCTCAGTTCTATGTTAACTTGGAAGAAAGCCACCCTAAGGTTGCCCTCTCACTGGTTTAGTGAATTATAAGGCAGTGAGGACTATAAACTCCCAAAGTGTTATGGATAGAATCTGAGAGAACTATGGAAACAGCATGGCAGGCTTTTTGGTAATAGAAGTAGGGGAGAAATTGTTTAAAATGGAATGTATGAGTAAGCAGAAGTTGAGCCATAAAGTTCTAATTATGAAGATAAAGAGACTATCAGTGTTTGATAGAGTAATAGACATTCCTACATAGAAAAATCTGGGGTTGTCTTGAAAGTTCCTTCAATAAGTAAAAGGTGTGATTGTCAACTTTGAGGTTCTACTTCCTCTTACTACAGGGGGGATTGGGCATGTAACCCCAGCTCATGACGTGACATTTCAGGGATTTGATTTTTAAACTATGCAGGATGTGGAATAGTACTTAGTCATTTATTAACTAAGCATTCTGATGTCAGAATCAGAAAAGGACTATTAAGGGTCCCTGCTGTTGAAATCTCTAGACTTCTCTTTCCTGAGGTTTGCCTGAGTAGATCTTCAATTTTATGAATTCCCTACCATATTTATAATAAGTTGCCCCTCCTGTTTCTTTAATTGCTTAACATTAGCTTTTTAAAAAAACCTATTTGAGAGAGAGAGGCAGAGAGAGAGAGAGAGAGAGAGAGAGTGACAGACACAGAGAGAGAAAGAGAGAGAAAGCAAGTGAGAATGGGCACACCAGGACCTCTAGCTGCTGCAAATGAACTCCAGACGTATGCACCACCTTGTGCAACCTAGCTTATGTGGGTCCTGGGGTATCAAACCTGGGTCCTTCGGCCTTGCAGACAAATGCCCTTAACCACTAAGCCATCTCTCCAGCCCCAACATTAGCTTATTTTTAAAACCTTATTGCTATGGTAGAACATGGTAATGCAGATCACGCCTGCCTACCTCCATTGTCTTCCAAGTCCTGTGGGGACACCATGCAGGTACCTTGACTGATGCAGGCAGAATGGGGTTTCCTTTTCTCCACCTTGATAATTTATTTATAATGGACTGCATCCAATTGCTCATTTATCTGCTAGGACACAGGCAGAGGGGTAGGATTAACCTCAGTCAAGAAGGACAGATAAACAGGGCAGAGTAAACTGTTGGCATCTTTGGACACGTGGACCCATCTACGTGCTCTTTTGAGGAGCTGCCCTTAGCTCACTTTCTCCAGCATGTAAGGCAGCAGTAAGAGGAGAAATTGCTCAGAGCGCATTTTTAAAACTAACAATGTATTTTATTTAATGAAGCGGGAAAACATTATTTGGATTTGTTGAGAATGTTCTACTTTATACTTACAGTATTTTTTATCTTGTCCAAGAGTAATATGTTAAAAGAAAATAATTCACAATGCTTGCACAAGCTTGCATTATAATGGTGATGTCAATATCTGATTTTTGTCATTTTATTTTATTTATTTTTATTTTTTTGGTTTTCCGAGGTAGGGTCTCACTCTAGCTCAGGCTGACCTGGTACTCACTATGTATTCTCAGGGTGGCCTCAAACTCATGGCGATACTCTTACCTCTGTACTGCATATGTCTATAGTAAAATATATAACACATATTCAGTAAATCAGATTATTACACAGTGTGGTAGAGTGAATAGATGGCCCCTAATATATTCAGTGTTTTACTAGTTTGTAGTTTGCATCTGCATCCACCTGGCTGGAGGCAGCATCACTGGGCGGATCTTAAGGTGTGGTAGTGGGTTTGAGATTTCAATCTAAAGATATGCAAAGTGTGCCAGGCTGGAGTTCCTGAGGTGTGCTGTGCTGTGTAGCTTTGGCTTGTGGCTTTCTTTCTCTCCTGTCTGGTCCTATAAGGCAGGCCAGCCTTTTCTGCCATGATGGAACTTCCCCTGGATCTGTAAGCTTCATTAAAGCCCTTCCTCCATAACTGTGCTTGGTCTGGAAGTTCATCCCAGCGAACCTGATACTGTCTGCTACCTACAGTCATATATATTCAATTACAGTTATAAGCTGTAATAATATTCACACATTTCCTCCAGCGAGGTTCTACCTCCTCAAGGTTCTGCAACCTTCCCAAACTCTGTGGTGAACTAGTGATTGAGAATTCAAACACATGAGCCTATATGGGTTGTTTTACATTCAAACTACCGTAGAAAATAACTTAGTTATAGCATATGATCTTCTTAGTATATTCTTGAATGTGTTTGTTTTTACTTACTTATTTGCATATGTGTGTGCACATATGCACATGTGCGCTCATGCATATGGGCCACCAGGCTCTCTTGATACTGCAATCAAACACTAGAAATATGTACCACTTTTTACATCTGGCTGGTAGGGGTGCTGTAAAATCAACCCGGGCTGGAAGACTCTGCAAGAAAGTGCCTTTAATCACTGCCCAATCTCCCTAGCTTCTGCTCTTGAATTTAATTAGCAAGAATTTTATTCAGATTTATTTCATTGCAACTATGCATATCCTGGGAAATTGCTCAATAGTTTCCTTTTCTTGGGTGGTATTATCCTAGTTTTTATATCAGGGTAGTACTGGCTTTGTAGCATGAGTTTGGAAGTGCTCCCTCTCTTTCTGTTTCATTGTTAGTTTAGGAAGCATTAGTATTATCTCTTCTTTAAAGGGTTGATAGAATTCAGCAGTGAAGCCATCTGGACCCCAACATTTTTTCTTTTGTTTGGAAGCTTTTCATTACTATTTCTATCTCACTGATGCTGTGGATCTGTTTAAGTCATTTATATCTTCTTGATATAATTTTGTTACATACATGTGTTTTCTGGTTTTCAGAACTTAAGTTTTCAAAGTCCTACCTAATGGTTCTCTAAATTTCATTGGAATATGCAGTAACCTCCCAATTTTCATCTCTAATTTTAATCTTCTTTCTATTTTGCTGAGTTGGGCTAGGGATTTTGTTGCCGTTACCTTATTGGTGCTGGGATAAAGCACAGGACCAAAAGCAATTTGTGGGAGGGTAGTGTTTATTTTGCCTTACAGTCCTCAAGGGGAATCTTCATGATGGCAGAGAAAAGACAGCAGAGCAGAGGCTGGACGCCACCTCCTTGCCAACATCAGATGGACATAAGAAGCGGGAGAGTGAGCCTCAGTCTAGCAAAGGAGAGCTGGATATAACATCCCTAAACTCATCCTCAACAGCACACCTCCTCCAGCAAGGCTCCACCTCCCAAATTGCCATCAACTGGGAACCAAGCATCCCAAAACACATGAATTTATGGGGGGCACCAGTTCAATTCAAACCATCAAAGAATACATTATACAATAGTGCTCTTCCTCATCCTTTGGCTCTTTCATTTTTCTGTCTTCTGTTCTGCAGTGTTCCTTGATCCTTGAAGAAGGTGATGTAGATATTTCATTTAGCACTGAGCACTGAATTATTCTCATTACGTTGATGAATTTGAGTCTCCCTACTAGTCACTGTCACCTGCAGAAAGAACCTTCTCTGATTACAGCCCAGAGCAGCAATAATGTATGGGCAGAACCATAAAATAGTTACAGGGAAATTTAATGGGCACAACATATCCATTTAACCCAATAAGAGTAGTAGCTTTCTTCTTAGGGCCTGTTACTTCCTGTTTCACAGGTTATTGACTATGTTTTCTGTACCAGGCATGAATTCCTGCCTTTGGAGTGAGTCTCAAATTTAATGACAAAACAGTTGGTTACCATATAGCAGTCATGTCCATACCCAAGCCATCACCCACACACTCAATATTATTTTATAAAATATAATACTAGAGAATGCAAAAGGCTCCGTGGGTCAAGTGCTTGCCATGAAAGCACAAGGGCTTGCATTTGTGCACACAGCATGCACCTAAGGCTGGGTGTGGTAGCATATTCCTCTAATTCCAGCACTGGGGAGTTGGAGACAGGAGGACCTTGATAGTCTAGAGACCAGTAAGGTCTCTAGGTTCAGCAGGAGACCTTATCTCAAAACTATAAGGCGGGGCTGGAGAGATGGCTTAGTGGTTAAGGCAAACTCCGGGAGTGCCCTGTCCAGCCCTAGAACCCGCCACTGCCTGTCCAGATATGAGCCAGTATACCTCTGCCATCGCTCTCCTTTGTCTTCTTAAGCTAGTTCAGCTGCTAGTCCTCCATGTTGCTTGTTCAATCGAATTGAGGCAAGGAGTTACTTAGTAAAGTGGGTCCACTGCAATATCTTTATTAAAGTCACTTGAAAACTTAGTTTCTCTGTAGATGGCTGTTTGAAATATTTGGGAACATATTATCAAGCACTTGAGACAGTAGGAACGTGGGCACAATGTGTAACCTATGAGTAACTGATTACCAATTGAATTACCAATATGATGAGTTGTACAAAAGTAAAAAATAGTATAGAGTGCCTTAATATATGATACTTTTTAAAATTTTTATTTATTTACTTATTAGAGACAGAGAAAGGGAGAAAGAGAGAAAGAGAGAATGGGCGCGCCAGGGCCTCCAGCCACTGCAAATGAACTCCAGATGCATGCGCCAACTTGTGCATCTGGCTTACGTGGGTACTGGGGAATTGAGCCTCGAACTGTGGTCCTTAGGGTTCACAGGCAAGCACTTAACCACTACACCATCTCTCCAGCCCAATATATGATATTATATAAAGCAGATGTATGTCTCTGAGTTTCTAGGATCTTAAGGCCTAAGTGGAATTTTTAAAGTGTGTGTAGGGGAGGGGGCATGCTTGTGGCATTTGTTGTGTGTGGAGGTTAGAAGACAATTTTGAGGTGTCTGTCCTCTCCTTTCACCTTCCTTGACATGGTGCCTCACTCTTTTTGTTTCTGTGAATGCTAGACATTTCAGGAATCTTCTTGCTCCACATCCCTTCGCAGTAGGCATGTTTAGCTCACAGATGTGTACACTAATTTGCATGGGTGCTCAGGCGGACTGAACTTGGATTTGCAGGCTTACCATAAATCCCTTTATACTGAGCCACTCTCCCAAGCTCTAAGTGGAATTTTAAGCATGCTTATTTTTACAAGATTTCTATTTATTTGAGAGAGAGAGACACAGAGACAGAGACAGAGACAGACAGAGATAGAAAGGGGAGGGAGGAAGTGGGATGGGCACACCAGGGCCTCCTGCTGCTACAGATGAACTCCAAATGCATGTATCACTTTGTGCATCTGGTTTAACATGGGTACTGGGAAACTGAACCTGGTTTATCAGGCTTTGCAAATAAGTACCTTTAACGTTTGAGCCATCTCCCCAGCCTTAAGCATGCTTATTTTTTAAGTGTTTCCCTGTGTAAATGATTACAGTGAGGGAGGAACAATGCATCACTCTTAGTCAAATAGCAAGCCACTGGAAGACTTCAAACTCAAACATTCTACTTAGGTTTCAATGACCTTTCTCTTACTTTGCTATACTAGTGATAACTTTCTGCATTGGCTGGGAAACTACTGTCAATGCATTTTGCAATTATCTCCGCAGGAAGCAGATGGTCATATTAATAAATTTAGCATCTAGATGACTCAAGAGCAAAACAAGAAAGTCCTGCTTAGTGGACTTGTGTCATAAATACAGACCACCAGAGGAGTAAAGGACAAGAGATTCCATGGGAAGAATACTTTGAACGTAAGTATTGTGGACTGCAAAAATATTCAGCCAGGGCTGCAGAGATGGCTTAGCGGTTAAGGCGCCTGCCTCCTAAGCCTAAGAACGCTGGTTCCAATCTCCAGGTCTCATGTTTAGCCAGATGCAAAGTGACACAAGGGCGCAATGCCACACTTTCGCAGAAGGGGGCACACGCATCTGGATTTCGTTCGCAGCGACTGAAAGGCTACTGGCACGCCCATTCTCTATCTGTCTCCTTCTCCCTCTCTGTCTGTCTCTGTGTCTCTCTCCAAAATAAAATAAATATTTAAAATTTTAAAAAAAATATTCAGCCATGCAGCTCATTACTCCTACTAAGACTGTTTAAAACTGCAATGGAGGAAGATATTCTGACAGCTTTGTCCTGCAAAACTTCAATGTCGTTCATTCATTCACTCACTCAAATTAAGGGAGCAGAAGTCCCACAATGAAACTGGTCCAGGGCAATGTCCTTGTTAAGATAACTTGAAAACTAATTTTGGTTCTCTGGAGATAGATGGTTGAAATATTTGAGACATACTAGAAAATATTTCAGGCAGTAGGAAAACAACAACAATGTTTAAAATACTTTTATAGGAATCATCACAACTTGTGTAACAAATTTAATCGACATAGGATAGTACTCAGTCAGAAATGACTTTTACAAATAGTCAACTGCCTTCTCATACAATTAGGACAGGGATTGAGATCCCAGCACTAACTGGGCAGGGATTGAGATCCCAGCACTTTCTCACACTATAGGGGGACAGGGATTGAGATCCCAGCACTAACTGTATAGGACAGGGATTGAGATTTCTCACACTATAGGACAGGGATTGAGATCCAGCACTAACTGCACTAACACTATAGGACGATTGAGATCTCACACTAACTAGGGCTCACACTATAGGACAGGGATTGAGATCCCAGCACTAACTGTCGATTTCTCACACTATAGGGCAGGGATTGAGATCCCAGCACTAACTGTCGATTTCTCACACTATAGGACAGGGATTGAGATCCCAGCACTAACTGTCGATTTCTCACACTATAGGGCAGGGATTGAGATTGACTAACTGATTTCCACTACTGGGATTGAGATCCCACTAACTGTCGATTTCTCATACTATAGGACAGGGATTGAGATCCCAGCACTAACTGTCGATTTCTCACACTATAGGACAGGGATTGAGACACTAACTAACTGTCGATTTCTCACACTATAGGACAGGGATTGAGATCCCAGCACTAACTGTCGATTTCTCACACTATAGGACAGGGATTGAGATCCCAGCACTAACTGTCGATTTCTCTCTATAGGGCTAACGGATTGAGATCCCAGCACTTCTCACACTATAGGGCAGGACAGGGATTGAGATCCCAGCACTAACTGTCGATTTCTCACACTATAGGACAGGGATTGAGATCCCAGCACTAACTGCACTCAACTATAGGGACAGGGATTGAGATCTCAGCACTAACTGTCGATTTCTCACACTATAGGACAGGGATTGAGATCTCAGCACTAACTGTAGATTTCTCACACTATAGGACAGGGATTGAGATCCCAGCACTAACTGTCGATTTCTCACACTATAGGACAGGGATTGAGATCCCAGCACTAACTGTCGATTTCTCACACTATAGGACAGGGATTGAGATCCCAGCACTAACTGTCCCAGATTTCTCACACTATAGGAGGGATTGAGATCCCAGCACTAACTGTCGATTTCTCACACTATAGAGATTGAGATCCCAGCACTAACTGTCGATTTGAGATCCCAGCACTAACTGTCGATTTCTCACACTATAGGACAGGGATTGAGATCCCAGCACTAACTGTCGATTTCTCACACTTGATAGGACACTATAGGGATTGAGATCCCAGCACTAACTTCCCAGCACTTTTTCTCACACTATAGGACAGGGATTGAGATCCCAGCACTAACTGTCGATTTCTCACACTATAGGACAGGGATTGAGATCCCAGCACTAACTGTCGATTTCTCACTACTTGAGATCCCAGGACAGGGATTGAGATCCCAGCACTAACTGTTGAGATCCCAGCATTTCTCACACTATAGGACAGGGATTGAGATCCCAGCACTAACTGTCGATTTCTCACACTATAGGACAGGGATTGAGATCCCAGCACTAACTGTCGATTTCTCACACTATAGGACAGGGATTGAGATCCCAGCACTAACTGTCGATTTCTCACACTATAGGACAGGGATTGAGATCCCAGCACTAACTGTCGATTTCTCACACTATAGGACAGGGATTGAGATCCCAGCACTAACTGTCGATTTCTCACACTATAGGACAGGGATTGAGATCCCAGCACTAACTGTCGATTTCTCACACTATAGGGCAGGGATTGAGATCCCAGCACTAACTGTCGATTTCTCACACTATAGGGCAGGGATTGAGATCCCAGCACTAACTGTCGATTTCTCACACTATAGGACAGGGATTGAGATCCCAGCACTAACTGAGATCCCAGCACTAACTGTCGATTTCTCACACTATAGGACAGGGATTGAGATCCCAGCACTAACTGTCGATTTCTCACACTATAGGACAGGGATTGAGATCCCAGCACTAACTGTCGATTTCTCACACTATAGGACAGGGATTGAGATCCCAGCACTAACTGTCGATTTCTCACACTATAGGACAGGGATTGAGATCCCAGCACTAACTGTCTACACTATAGGACAGGGATTGAGATCCCAGCACTAACTGTCGATTTCTCACACTATAGGATTGAGATCACCAGCACTAACTGTCGATTTCTTGAGATCCCAGCACTAACTGGATTTCTCACACTATAGGACAGGGATTGAGATCCCAGCACTAACTGTCGATTTCTCACACTATAGGACAGGGATTGAGATCCCAGCACTAACTGTCGATTTCTCACACTTGAGATCCCAGCAGGATTTCTCACACTATAGGGGGATTGAGATCCCAGCACTAACTGTCGATTTCTCACACTATAGGACAGGGATTGAGATCCCAGCACTAACTGGACAGGGATTGAGATCCCAGATTTCTCACACTATAGGACAGGGATTGAGATCCCAGCACTAACTGGACAGGGATTGAGATTTCTCACACTTATAGGACAGGGATTGAGATCCCAGCACTAACTGTAGATTTCTTTTGAGATCCCAGCACTAACTGTCGATCTCACACTATAGGGCAGGGGGATTGAGATCCCAGCACTAACTGTCGATTTCTCACACTATAGGGCAGGGATTGAGATCCCAGCACTAACTGCACTCACTATAGGATTGAGATCTCACACTATAGGACAGGGATTGAGATCCCAGCACTAACTGTAGATTTCTCACACTATAGGACAGGGATTGAGATCCCAGCACTAACTGTTGAGATCCAGCACTAACTGATTTCTCACACTATAGGGCAGGGATTGAGATCCCAGCACTAACTGTCGATTTCTCACACTATAGGACAGGGATTGAGATCCCAGCACTAACTGTCGATTTCTCACACTATAGGACAGGGATTGAGATCCCAGCACTAACTGTCGATTTCTCACACTATAGGGCAGGGATTGAGATCCCAGCACTAACTGTCGATTTCTCATACTATAGGGTAGGGATTGAGATCCCAGCACTAACTGTCCTCACACTAACTAGGACACTAAGATCCCAGCACTAACTGTCGATTTCTCACACTATAGGACAGGGATTGAGATCCCAGCACTAACTGTCGATTTCTCACACTATAGGACAGGGATTGAGATCCCAGCAGCACTAACTTGAGATCCCAGCACTAACTGTCGATTTCTCACACTATAGGACAGGGATTGAGATCCCAGCACTAACTGTCGATTTCTCACACTATAGGACAGGGATTGAGATCCCAGCACTAACTGTCGATTTCTCACACTATAGGACAGGGATTGAGATCCCAGCACTAACTGTCGATTTCTCACACTATAGGGCAGGGATTGAGATCCCAGCACTAACTGTCGATTTCTCATACTATAGGGCAGGGATTGAGATCCCAGCACTAACTGTCGATTTCTCACACTATTTCTCACACTATAGGACAGGGATTGAGATCCCAGCACTAACTGGATTGAGATTGAGATCCCAGCACTAACTGTCGATTTCTCACACTATAGGACAGGGATTGAGATCCCAGCACTAACTGTCGATTTCTCACACTATAGGACAGGGATTGAGATCCCAGCACTAACTGTCGATTTCTCACACTATAGGGTAGGGATTGAGATCCCAGCACTAACTGTCGATTTCTCACACTATAGGACAGGGATTGAGATCCCAGCACTAACTGTCGATTTCTCACACTATAGGACACTATAGGACAGGGATTGAGATCCCAGCACTAACTGTCGATTTCTCACACTACTAGATCCCAGACAGGGATTGAGATCCCAGCACTAACTGTTGAGATCCCAGCACTAACTGTCGATTTCTCACACTATAGGACAGGGATTGAGATTTCTCACTAACTGTCACTATAGGACAGGGATTGAGATCCCAGCACTAACTGTCGATTTCTCACACTATAGGACAGGGATTGAGATCCCAGCACTAACTGTCGATTTCTCACACTATTTGAGATCCCAGCACTAACTGTAGGACACTATAGGACAGGGATTGAGATCCCAGCACTAACTGTCGATTTCTCACACTATAGGACAGGGATTGAGATCCCAGCACTAACTGTCGATTTCTCACACACACTATAGGACAGGGCACTATTGAGATCCCAGCACACTAACTATAGGACGATTTCTCAGCACTAACTGTCGACTATATAGGACAGGGGATTGAGATCCCAGCACTAACTGTCGATTTCTCACACTATAGGACAGGGATTGAGATCCCAGCACTAACTGTCGATTTCTCATACTATAGGACAGGGATTGAGATCCCAGCACTAACTGTTGAGATCCCAGCACTAACTTTTTCTCACTATAGATTTCTCATCTCACACTATACTATAGGACAGGGATTGAGATCCCAGCACTAACTGTCGATTTCTCATACTATAGGACAGGGATTGAGATCCCAGCACTAACTGTCGATTTCTCATACTATAGGACAGGGATTGAGATCCCAGCACTAACTGTCAATTTGCTGGATGAATGATGACCCTTGGAATCTGCTGGGAAGTAGAGTAGCTTTCTCTCTCTTTTTTTTTTAAAGCCATGGCCACCCACCACATCCATGCCCATACTCACCTGACTACAGTTAATGTTCTAAGTGTGTCACAGCCTGCATGGCTGGCCCAGGCTGCTGGAGAACTTCTCACTTCCATTTGGAGTCCAAATAATTTGAACTGAGAGTTGTAGACAGCAGCATAGGACTTACCAGGAGCGGAGGTTGGGGCAGTAGGGGAATATTAGTTAAAGGTCATGGCATTTCAGTCACACATGAGGAATGGGTTCAAGAGGTCTGTGATGCAATACGCTTACTTTCATTAACCAATATGTTGCATCCATGAAGTTGCTGTAAGCAAATTTGCGTTTTTTCCATAAAAAATGATAAAGCTGGAGAGATGGCTCAGCAGTTAAGGCACTTGCCTGCAGTGCCTAAAGGCCAGAGTTCAATACCCCAGTACCCACATAAAGCCAGATACACAAAGTGGCACATGGATCTGGAGTTCATTTCCATTGGCTAGAGGCCCTGGTGTGCCCATTTTCTCATAGGTCTCTCTTCTGTCTTTATCTGCTTGCAAGTAAATAAATATTTTTTTAAAAAACTAGATAAGCATGGGAGCCGATGTGTACTAGCTCAATTTAGCCATTTCATAATGTATACAAATTTCAAAACAACATGCTTGATATAATTACATGTGCTTTTGTAAGCTAAAATTGGTTAATTAAAAAAAAAAGAGTATTTGTATGGAATGTAGAATTTTCTTCTTTATTCTCATCCTGGGCTTTCTGCTTAGATGAGAGCAGCATAAGAAAGTTATTTTGTCTGCACTGGAGAAAAGACAAACCATTTGAATTGTGTCATGTTCAGTCTAAAAAGGTTTATCTGAATACAGTAGCATGTGTCTGCAATCCCAGCACCGGGGAGGCAGTGGCAGGAGGTTTGAAGCCAATTCAAGTACAAGCAGGGCTGTCTCAAAAAACAAAAAAGAAACCAAAACACACTAAACACACAAAAGGGCCTAGATAGGATATAGGAAAAATGGGAAGAAGTTGTGAGAGTGGAGTTGAAAGGCATTTTAACCTTGAAAACTATTCATTCCTGATCACCATGTGTGCTAGTTTGAATATATGTCCCCCAATATATTCAGTGTTTTATTAATTATAGTTTGCATCTGCAATCACCTTGCTAGAGGCAATGTCACTGGGGGGCGGTCTTAAGGTGTTAATCGTGTGGGTTTGAGATTCCATTGTAAAGATATGCAAATGTGCCTAGCAGGAGTTCCTGAAGTGTGCTGTGTGACCTTTTGGCTGTAGTTTTGCTCTGTGTGCTGTGGTGGCTGGCTGGCTTGGCTCTCTCTGTTTGGCCCTGCGAAAGCAGGCTGCTTTTCCTGCCTTTATGGAACTTCCCCTGGATCTGTAAGCTTCAATAAATAATATCCCTTCCTCCATAACTGTGCCTGGTCTGGAAGTTCATCTCAGCGAACCTGAAGCTGTCTGCTACAGTAAAGTTCCGCCCCTGGCCCCCAATATATTTAGCTCCTGGCCCCCAATATATTTAGAACTATCACACATTGTAAATTGTACTCAGTCTAATTTCAAAGGTTCTCACAGTCTTGATCAACTTAAGATAGTGAGTCCTGTAAGATCAAACAAGTTAAATACTTTCAACATGTAAAGGCACAGAGTAAACATTTTTAACTGGTATAAGGCATAGCAAGGAGAAAGTAAAACAATGCAAACTCAACCACCATCAGCCGTCATCAAACTTCTGCAGTTCAAGTTCAATATAACCAGAGACTGACAGTCTCCAGGTTTTCCAATTCTGCCCCTCCAGCTGGGCAGAGTTGCCAGGGAAAACTTTGATCCCATGCCAACACTGCACTCCATGGTAGCCCTTTTGCACAGTCCTGGTATATCCAAAACATCTTCAGGTCTCCATGCAAACCACAGTCCATCTTCCAAAAGGCTCTTCCAGCCTATTCCTCAGGGACTTCATGCCTTGCCTCATGCCGCATCTCAGCAGTGGCTCCTGGAACCGTGTGCAATTCATGACCACTCCATGCATTTTTCATGCTTCCAAAACTAATACCAGGTGTGCAGGACACAGCCATATTCTTAATCCAGGGTCAAAATAAATCATAGCCTTGAAAAGCAAGTTCCTTCTCCAGTCAGCTCTTTCCAAGAGTTTACATTTCTAACAGTCTTTCCTCAGGCATCCTCTCCATTATTTTAATGTAAATCAAGTCAGGCCACCTTCCTTCCACCTTCCTTAAGATTGCTAATGTGTTGACAATAGCAGCTCCATTAACCTAAAACCAGTCTCAGTGCCTCTGCTTTTAACTTGCTTGAGGTTTTCCAGCTTAAAATCTTAAAATCTCAGTCCGATATCTTTAGCCAAGCACATCAGTCCATTACAAATTTAACCTTGATCAAACTTTCTGGGCCTGGATAGTGGAACGTAGCCATCCCTTATGCCAGTAGCCCAGTTCCAACAAAGTCCTCTGCACTCTTTCCTTCCCCTTAGAAAGCTCATAAGCCAAGCCTCGAAGTTCAATACTGTCTGTACTTAGCATTCTCAAACCCTCGTCAGAATAGTCCATAAAACTTGGCTTACCACTCCAGAAGGCATCTTCAGTTGCAAGCACCAAGTCCATGCCCATTCCTCCGAAACAAAAGTTCCAAAAGACAAATATCCACACGGTCAGGTTCATCTCACCCCACACTCCTCGGTACCACTTTACTGTAGCAGACAGCTTCAGGTTCGCTGAGATGAACTTCCAGACCAGGCACAGTTATGGAGGAAGGGATATTATTTATTGAAGCTTACAGATCCAGGGGAAGTTCCATAAAGGCAGGAAAAGCAGCCTGCTTTCGCAGGGCCAAACAGAGAGAGCCAAGCCAGCCAGCCACCACAGCACACAGAGCAAAACTACAGCCAAAAGGTCACACAGCACACTTCAGGAACTCCTGCTAGGCACATTTGCATATCTTTACAATGGAATCTCAAACCCACACCATTAACACCTTAAGACCGCCCCCCAGTGACATTGCCTCTAGCAAGGTGATTGCAGATGCAAACTATAATTAATAAAACACTGAATATATTGGGGGACATATATTCAAACTACCACACCATGATTTCTCAGTGATCTGGCTCTGTGGATGTGCAGTCCGGTCATGTGGTGTCAAAAAGAACCTCTTAAATCTGTTTCTTTTCATTGCAGCTATCATCACCTGGCTCTCTCTCTCTTGCCTGGATGGCTGCCGAAGCTGCACCGTCAGTTGTCCTGCTGCTGTGTGAGCTCCTTCCAGCAGGAGGGGCTCAGTGCAACCCTCCTTCAGACACTCTACTGTCATCTGTGTTCCCCACTTCCCATGCAGTGACAAGTGGGTACCTTGAAACTGGCCATGGGGGAGTCTCTTTGGACCACATCAATGTGAAAATGCTACAAACCAAGACTGTCTCTTCAGTCTGTTAAACATTTACTGGTATATGCCTACAATCCTTTTTCCACATAGATATAGCACTGATATTTTAAAAACATCAATGATGCCATGACATTTTCCAGCTTGAAAATCTACAATGAGATCCTACAAAATCCATAGTGTTTACTGACTCTTCTGGATCCTAGGGTTCCCTGACCTCAGCCTGCCCCACAGGTATCCCTGCTTTCTTCTGAGGGTCCCCTCCCCCACCACCACTGACCCACCCTACTCTGCATTCTGTGCCTCTGCTGTGCCAACTTCATGGTAGTTGTATATCTTGGATATTTGCATAAATGTGTCATTCTTATTATTCAAGTCTTCCCACACCACACCATCTTAAACTTGTTTCCATTAGGTGATTTTTTTTTCTTCTTCCTAATACCTATTATGTGGAATGCGATTTCTTTTCTTTTCATCTCCTCTATTATAATGTGTCCTTTGCGAGAACAAGTCATTCATTTTAATTCATTTGTTTGTATTACCAGTACAGCTAGGAAAATGCCTGGTACAAAATGGGGGTTCTATAAGTTTACTGAAGAGATGGCTGATTTGGAAGTTGCGTGGGTTGCAAAAGAACACAGCACAGTATTTTGGATAAACATCTGCATGAGTAAAATGAGTGACAGAAAAAAACATTAAACTTGTTAATATAAGACCAGTGACTTAAGTCTTTGTTTTAATGAAAGAGAGACAGAGAGAGGGAGGGAGGAAGAAAGAGTGTGTATGTGTGTATGTGAGAGAAAAAGTGAATTGGTGCGTTGGGGCCTCCAGCCACTTCCAGTGAACTCCAGACACAAATGCCACCTTTGTGCGCATGTGCAACTGTGCACATTGTGTTACCTTGTACTTATGGCTTATGTGGAACCCAGAGAGTGGAACATGGGTCCTTAGGTTTCTGAGGCAAGAGCCTTAACTGATATGTCATTTCTCCAGCCCATGACTGGAGTCATATTTGAATCTCATGGTACTCTACCTGTACATCTATCATAATTCCAAAGAGGAGAAAAGCATGCTGTGTGACAGTGGGAAAGGCATAAGCTCACACTCCAAGGCTTTAGAAGTGTCTCTCCATTTCCTGGAGGAGAGTCTGAACATAGCACCAGACCTTTCATCTCAAGTTATTGATTCTACAAACACGGATCGCTTGAGAGGCTGACATGATCTATGTTCCTTCCAGTTTAAACTCTTTGTTAGCTAGAACAGTACCTTCAAAGAATTCCATGTGAGTTTTGCATTGACATGAGACAACTCATCCTATAAAAGTATTTATTTACTGGAAGCATTTAGAGTCTCCATAAGATTTGATGACACTTGTCCCATTTTGACAACTTCTAATGAATTTAATGAAAGCTAAACGAAGAGAGCCGTGGGTGTGGAATACATTCATTTCACTCAATAAGGCATGCAGAGAGGCAAAAGGCACAAGAGGAGCCAAGACTCTCGCCCCTTACTCTAACCCGCATCCTTAAGTCAGACACTTCCTTTTTTTTGTAGAGAGTGAGTGAGAGAGAGAGAGAGAGAGAGAGAGAGGAAGAGGCAGAGAAAGGAAGAGAATGTGCTTGCTAGTGGCCTCTCAGCTGCTGTGAATGAACTCCAGGTGTGTGTGTCCCCTTGCAGGCAAGTTCAGCATTGCACCCTTGTGTCACTTTACATCAGGCTAAACATGGGACCTGGAGACTTGAGTGGCTCTCTTAGGCTTAACGGGTAGGTACCTTGACCACTAAGCCATCTTTCCAGCCCAAGTCAGACACTGTTGAGACTGGCATGCTCACCCTCCTGTTAATTCCTGACCCACCTTTCCACTGTGTGTTCTCACTGAAGTGTACCTTCTGGTTCCATTTTAGCTGGACCCACCACCCATTAGCATCTGCCACCTTCACACTGACAGTCAAATCCTCTCTCTCAAGGCTGCAACTCCTCTTGTACAGTGACCACAAATGATGCCCCTGTGCCACCCCTCTACCAGTGAGGACAGAAAATCTCTGCCCTGGAGACCTTCGGGCCCCACTGTGGGGTTTGCTTTCACTTCTGTTACAGCTTTTCTTCAGAAATCACAAAATGGAAACACAAGCATGTGCTTTGGAGATGGACAATATAATCTTTAGTTTCATGGCCACAAAAAAATACGTTATCTTATGAAGACTACTTTTTGAGAATTATCTACTGAGACTGTTCAGCTTCACAAATTGTGAAACAGGTGATGGTATACAAGACGCTGGCATATAGGGCACCCTTCCTTGTATATATACACTCACTCATTTCTCACTGAGCCTCTTTAATGAAAGTCATAATTGATGATGAGAATGGAAATTGGCATAGTCATTGTGGAAAATAATATACAGGTTCCTAAAAATATGAAAGAATAGAACTACCATGTATTCTAACAAGTTTACTTCTCTATCTGTACATCAAAGAGATATCTACACTTCTGCACATAGTACCTCATTATTCTTAGTGGCCAAGATGCAGAACGAACCCAACTGTTCATCAATGGATGAATGAATAAATCAGTTCCATGCATCTTTCACTTTTACTTAGGAAGGAAGGAAATCCTGTACCTTGTAAAAGCATGGAGAAAACTCTGCTAGGGAAGTAATGTAGGCATAGAAGACAAGTTATGTGCAATATCATCTATATATGAAATCAGAAATGTTGAAGTCATAGACAGTAGAACAGCGGCTGTCAGAGACTGAGTGGGGAGAACAAATGAAGAAAAAAAGTCTTTAATGAAAAGGTACATTTCAGGCCTGGAGAGATGGCTTAGTGGTTAAGGCATTTGCCTGCAAAGCCAAAGGACCCTGATTCGATTCTCCAGGACCCATGTCAGCCACAAGGGGGTGCATGTGTCTGGAGTTTGTCTGCAGTGGCTGGAAGCCCTGGTGTGCCCATTCTCTCTCTCTCTCTCTCTCTCTCTCTCTCCCTCTCAAATAAATAAATAAACAAATAAATAAATTATATATATATATATATATATATATATATATATATATATATATATATATAAGAAAAAGGTAAATTTCAATTATAGAGAAGGAATAAATTCAAGATCTATTGTAAAACATGTAGAATATAGTTAAGCACCAACACACACAAATATATATATATATATTGAAAATCACTAAGAGAGTAAATAGATCTTACAGGTTCGCATAATGAAGAAAAGATGAAAGTTAATTAGCACAATTTAGTCCTTCCAAAATGTATTTATTTGTAAAAACTATAGTGTTGCATACTATAAATACAAAATTAAAATAAATATATATGAAAACATTAGTTTAGTTTGCAATTAAAAAGGAAAATTATCAGACACTTAAACTGTTTAATCTCTAAAAGTTAATACCCAGTATAAAAATATGCATATACTTATGTACTAGCAGCAAAAGAAATTACAACCTATTTAAATAGCTTCAAAATTCAGGTATCTATTAAAATTTCCTTTATTTCTATGGTTGTCATAGTAAATGCTCTGTGAGGCAGGTAAACTGAGAAACAAGAGTGTAACTACCTTATCCATTGCCCACACACTAGGTGTGGGTAGCAAGGAACTGAAACCAATTCCTTGGAGTCAAAGTTGTTGTTTTCCACTAAACCCAGTGGACTGAGAGGAGCTTATTGGTCAGCTAGTGGTTCAGGAAGAACAAAATGACATGAGAACGATGAGTGTCTCTGTCTTTCCTGGACCTGGCCATTAAACAGAATAAAAGGACCATGGCTGACCTCTGATAGTTCTACCAATGTAACCTTTGACCTTTATAATCCAAGAATCAGTTGTTTTGTCTGTGAAGTGAGTGGGCAGGCCTAGAGACAGCGTGTTCAAAGTCTGCTCCTAGCAACATTGTTATTCTGCAGATAGGGTGCCGGGGCTGTCTGCCAAATGAAGGACAGTCAGGGACGGGATAAGACTTAGTTCCTTCTTAGCATTACTGTGTTCCTTCTCTTTGTCTTCTGCAATGTTGTAACTTACCCGGTAGGTTCAAAATACATCTTGAAGAAAGGAAGGATCAATTTTGAATCTATCTCCTCCTTCAAAATCCCTTCTAGTAGACAGAACTTTTTTTTTTTTGGGGGGGGGAGAGGAAGACAGATAGAGATGTGTGCGCCAGCAGCCTCTCAGCTGCTGTGAACGAAATCCAGATGTGTGCTCCCCCTTGTGGTCAATTGTGGCATTGCGCCCTTGCACCACTTTGCATCTGGCTAAACATGGGACCTGGAGATTGGAACCGCTGGAGATTGGAACCGGCATTCTTAGGCTTAGGAGGCAGGCGCCTTAACCACTAAGCCATCTCTCCAGCCCAGAACTTTCTTTTCTCTGTTAGATGATCAGATTATCTTGCCTCCTTGTTCAATCTTATTATTTTTTTAATGACAATGAACCTCTACATTAAATCAGATAGGAGGGTATTTTTATTGCACCCAAAAGGTGGCTTCCTGACTAAAGCACATAGATGGCTAAGCATTAGCTCTCTTGCTAGTTCCAAATGTATGTGCAAACACCCCCCATACATACACATGCAAAGATGACCACAACTGGCAGATAAGTAGTAATTCATTACAAGGAGCACATGCATGTACACATGTGTGCACAGAGATATACTTTATTATGAATTTATGGGGGTCACACTTCCCTCTTTTCATAGGCTTTTCAAGTGGATCCATCCTAGGTAGGCTCAAGTACACAGCACTTGGGTAACCACCTTACTGCAACACAAAAGAAACATCCATGACACTGCAGCAGATATTTAATTAAGCACCCACTCTAGAGGCTATGTGGATCTGCGAAGAAAGGCAAGACATCTATGTCCCATGGACCCTAGGGTGCAAGAAGCACTATGAGACAGCACATAAGAGAGTGTTAAGCAGTCTGACACACGCTGTTAAAAGCAGTGTGAATTTCAGAGAAGAGGAAGAGAAATGAAAGCTATTATAGTCATAGAGGGCTCTCGGGGTGATGAGACATGAGCCAGAAGGAGAAAAGGAAGGTGAACGTCCTATTCTGGGGTTATCACGATAACATTAACAACATGGTGTGAATTTTAGGGGACATAATTTGAAGAACAAAAAGGAAGCTGTGCTGTCCCATCACACATGGAAATATCTTACCTCTAGACATAATTGTGTATATTAGCGTATCAAGCACTGAGAGATTTTAGCACAATAGAGCACCTTAATTATATACCTTGTCTGAACAGAGTCAACATACTGTCTTTCCACTGACCCCTTGACTGTGTACTAACATGATCTTGGTGACACCTGGCTTATGTCAGCAACAATAAGGTCCAACAAAAGGCTGGGTGTCTTCAACCACTGTTTTCTTATATACTAACAACTAAAAATCTATTATTTGAGAGAGAGAGAGAGAGAGAGAGAGAGAGAGAGAGATAAGGAGAGAATGGGCACACCAGGGCCTCTAGCCACTGCAAAGGAACTCTGCACACATGCACTACCTTGTGCATCTGGCTTACACGGGTTCTGGGGAATTGAACCTGGATCCTTAGGCAAGTGCTTTAACAGCTAAGCCATCTCTCTAGCCCTACTAACCATTTTTGATTCTTTGTAGGAAGCTGAATGTGATGGTATGATTTAGGTGTCCCCCATAATGTTTGGTTTCCAGCCTTGCTCGAGGAGGTGGATTGCCAGGGATGGACGATGAGGTATATTAGCCCATAGCTTACCGGTATTATTTTGGCTCACTCTCTTGTTGCTATGGCAGAGGTGATGTCCACTTTCTGCTCATGCCATACTTTCCCTGGGCATCATGGAGCTTCCCCTTGAGACTATAAGCCAAATTAAACCTATTCTCCCATCAGTTGCTTTTTCTTAGGTGCTTTATCCCAGCAAAATGAAGGAAACTACTACACCAGTGAACTGGGTATATAGTTTAGTAACCACTGGGATTTGGCCTGCATTTCTCCCTTATCACATCCCCAAGGGCACTGTGCTTCCATATGTACATCATGAGAGCATCATTTCCAGGCTCACTATCTTTTTGCTCATCTCACTTATTAAATACTTTGTTCATATTTTCCCTCTATATCCACCTTTGCCTCCCAACCTTGATCCCATTTTGCATTGATAATTGTTATGTTTTATTTTTTTAAAGCTAACATACAAAATAATGGATTTTAATAACAGCAGCTTAATACTTACTTGTCACTTAACTTTGCTTTATTCTGTCCCCTCACCCATTGCCTTCCACTATCTCCTCACCATCCATTTGATGGTCTGCTGTCTCTTTCCCCATAAACCCTCCATGTTTCTGCTTTTAAGTTGCATTATTCCATTACCCTCTTTTTCTCCCTTCTCTTATTTTTAAGATCTATTTCTCTTGTTTTCATTTTAATAATGAGTGTTTGTGTGTGTGTGTGTGTGTGTGTGTGTGTGTGTGTGTGTACTTGCATACACACATGCACACACACACACACAACAGTGATTTAGATTCTGTATTAAAAATACAGCATTTTCCTTCTGAGTCAGGCTTATTTCAATTAACATAATGATATCCAGTTGCATCCATTTCTTTAAAAAATGTAATGATTGCACTGGTCATGGTGGTGCATGTCTTTAATCCCAGCACTCAGGAGGCAGAGGTAGGAGGATCACTGCTAGTTCAAGGCCACACTGAGACTACATAGTGAATTCCAGGTCAGCCTGAGCTTGAGTGAGACCCTGCCTTGGAAAAACAAAACAAAACAAACAAAAAAGACAAAAAAAAAATGTAATGATTGCATTTTTCTTTGTAATGAATAAAATTTCATTGTGTATATGCATATTTCCATTATCCATTCATCTGTTGATGGACATCTAAGCTGGCTCCATTTCTTAGCTCCTGTGACTAGTGCACCAATAAAGATGGATGTGTAAGTATCTTGTCTGGGGTCATTCTCTTATAGCACATAGCACTAAAGGAGAACTGGTCTCAGTGGTAGAACCCTAGTTTTAATCTAGGAAGATATCTACCTTCAAGAGACACTTTGTTTCTCAGATTTCATTGCTTTAAGTATGGCCGTATGAGTTCATTCTAGGCAAGATGAAGCAGAAGCAGTGAGTACATCTTGAAAGGAGTTTTCTGGAAGAGAGTGCTTGTAGCTCTGTCCTGCCTGTTACGTTATAGATGCCATGTCTAAGATTCTAGCAATCCTCTAAGACAGTGATGTGAATTCACCTATGGAAAGTGACAAGAATAATCCACTTATCCCAAAGATTGATATAAATCATAAGGAGAAAATGTGTGAGATATGGACAGTGGTTGTTGTATAAAATTAGTCACACATTTGTTGATTTAGATTGAATTTTGATTTTGGTAAGAAAGGTGATGTGTTTGAATGTTCTAACACCTATTCAACATCAGGTGAGCTCAACATCAACATCACAGCTTGCATTGAAGGGGGAGCAGATTTGGAAAGGCAAATATTGCTTTTCTTCATAATTTAAGGGTGAGTGTAGGAACACTTATGTGTCTGATGAGATATTTGCGGCAAGCTGCTATTTTTCTCCTTTGATTTTGGGGAAATTGAAGGAAGGATTTCAGTCATAACATTTGGTTGATTGGTTTTTTCCCTTTCTTCTTTATTTTCAAATCATAAATCCTTTAGTCTACAGAACATGGAGATAACAGTGCCAGTAACATTAGAATTGAGAAGTAACAAGTCAATGAAAGAGTGCAGAAAGGAGCCCAAGGAATGTGGGTGGGTGGGTGTGCATGTGCGTGTTTTATATAGGTCGATCCATCTTTTTAAAAAAATGTTATATATTTATTTATTTATTTATTATTTGAGAGAGAGAAAGAGGCAGAGAAAGAGAGAGAGAAAGAGAGAGAGAGAGAGAGGGAGAGAGAATGGGCATGCCAGGACATCAGCCATTGCAAATGAACTCCAGATGCACGTGCCCCCTTGTGCAGCTGGCTTACGTGGGTCCTGGAGAATCGAACTAGGGTCCTTTGGCTTTGCAGGCAAGTGCCTTAACCAGTAAGCCATCTCTCCAGCCCCATGGATCCATCTTTGGTAGCCAGAGAGAAGAATAGGGTCTTCCATAGCAACTTCCCTATCATCAACCAACTTCTCAAGCCACAATGAAAGAAAAAGAAACTGGGCCAGAACCTCTAGCCGTCTTTCACAAAAAGAACATTGGTTCAATCAACATATATTTGCAGAATATATATCTTAGGAAAGAATTTTAAGCAGTTTTTGGATGGCCAGTGTTTGGTGCTAATGGCTTACCGTGGGTCTGTATTGTGATCAGTTAAACAAGAAAAGCCATGAGGAGGCAGTATGTGAACTCCTGGTCCTGCTAGCTGAGGCCCTCAAGAAGCCAGATGAGGGACCTTGGATCAATGTGCACAAAGCCATCATCTTCACACAAGATGCAAACTGATTCCGAGGGACATGCTACAGGTGTCACTCTGTGCCTCTGGCTTTATGTGGGTACTGGGGAATTGAACCGAGGCCATTAGACTTTACAACGAGCGCCTTTAATTGCTGAGCTATCTCTCTAGCCCCGACTATGAGTTTTTTTTTAAATATATTTTTAAATATTTTATTTATTTTTTTGAGAGAGAGAAAGGAAAAGGGAGAGAGGGAGAGAGAGAGAGAGAGAGAGAGAGAATGAATGGGCAGGCCAGGGCCTCTAGCCACTGCAAACGAACTCGATACGCATGTGTCCCCTTGTGCATCTGGCTTACCTGGGTCCTGGTCCTGGGGAATTGAACTGAGAGGTCCTTAGGCTTCCCAGGCAAATGCCTTAACCAAACCAAACCACTAAACATTTCCCCAGCCCAAGTTTTTTTTTTTTTTTAAGTAAGTTGTTAGTAAGTGTGATGGCCTTAGTTAATTGCATATGTGACAACTAAAGTACTGTAGACAACAACTTAATACTTTTTTAAAAAACATGAGTTTTTAAATAAAGAAAAATCGGGTGATATGGGTTTGTTTTAGAATAGTGCAAGAAGTTTTTGTGGATTCATTGGAAACAACCCCTTGTTCTGTGTTTCTTCTGAAATCATGACAGGTTGGTTTTATAAATGACATTATTTGAAAAAGAATATATATTATTATAGATATTTATGAATACATATGGGCTTAAATATTGCTTTTTGGAGTATGTCTTGTGTTAGGTTAATTTCAAATAAATGCCCATGACGTATTAAATATAGTATGGGGAATAGGATTTAACATTTAAAAAATATTTTATTTATTTGAGAGACAGAAAGAAAGAGGCAGATATAGAGAGAATGGGTGTGCCAAGGACTTTAGCCACTGCAAACAAATTCCAGAGGCATGTTCCACCTTGTGCATCTGGTTTACATGGGTACTGGAGTATTGAACGTGGATCCTTAGGCTTCACAGGCAATTGCCTTAACTTCTAAGCCTTCTACCCAGCCTGGGAATAGGATTTTATAGTCTGATAAAGTGACAATCAAAATTCACAATACTGATAAAGACACAGACAAGGAAAAGATGAAACTTCACTCGAGGGGAACAGAAGTAACAGTGACAATGTGGGCAGGACTGCATTTGAAGCAACTGTTGAGGAAGTAGGTGGTGAGTGGGGCAGAGGATAGAGGGTTTACTGAACACAAATGGCAAATAAAAATAGAAGGGTTTTTTTTGTACTATTGCATTGGCTCAAAATAATATCTTGACGTCTTATTTTTCTGAGTCAGAGGAACAAAATTCCTCAGATAAATTCCCTTTAAGCAGTATGTCTCCTTGAGATGGAAAATTTAAGAAGTAAGATTTATTGTCATATCTTACTAAGAGTTTTTAATAAGATGTTCCAAAACTTTCACCTGTTTCCAGAATCATAAAACAGGTTTTTAAAAAAGACCTATTTTGTATGCATTCATAATCCATTTCTAGTTTGTAATTCTCAGCCATATAACCCACACTCTCCCAGTTTCCCTTTACATATTCTTTCCTCCTGCTCATATAACATGGACACTTAAAAAATTCAACTGAGCTGGATGTGGTGTCACACGCCTTTAATCCCAGCACTCAGGAGGCAGAGGTAGGAGGATCGCCGAGAGTTCGAGGCCACCCTGAGACTACATAGTTAATTCCAGGTCAGCCTGGACCAGAGTGAAACCCTACCTCAAAAAAAAAAAAAAAAAAAAAAAAAAAAAAAAAAAATTCAACTGAACAAATGTCTGGGCTTAAGTGAAGTTGAGAACTTTAATTTTTTTTCCCTCTGTACTAAACATATGCCTGCCTTGTCACCAGGCAATGGCTTCATCATGGTACTTACCTCCAGGTCTTATAAGGATGCTCTTACATCCAAATTGGCTGTTGGCTCAGCAGGCCCAGGACGAGAGTGCTGTACATTCCATTCCAGATATTGATGCGCCACGGTTACTTTGGGAACAGCCGCTGACTAGCGCCTTGGGTGGAATAACGGGAAGGGCTTCAGAGAGGTTTGGCACAGACAGGATTACAAAATGCTTTGCACTCGATGGAAGCGCTAAGTGGTCTCTAAGTGCTTTCTGTGTTCTTGGCACAGCCATGCTCATTTACGGACTGTTTTAAGGGCAGTTGACCAGGAAGTACGTGGAACTATGTCTTGTCCACTCCAAACACTCATGAGGACCTGGTTAAAAGAGAGTTCTGGAGGACGCGCCTGACAGAGCTTGAACAGAACGCATGCCCATAGATAAGGGAGGACACAGTGGGCACCTGAGTCATATTGCCTAGGTGAGAGCCCTCTGCAGCTGTAACACCTTCCCTTAGCTACTCTAATACGTGTCTACTCATTTTTAAATTTTCATTTATTTAGTTATTGGAGAGGTGGGGGAGAGAATGGGTGCTCCCGGGGCCTCCAGCCAGTACAAACAAACTCCAGACACATGAGCCAACTTGTGCATCTGGCTTCTGTAGGTTCTGGGGAGTTGAACCTGGGACTTTAGGCTTTGCAGGCAAATGCCTTACCCACTCACTAAGCGGTCTTTCCAGCCCCATGTCAACTCACTTTTAGAGGGGCTCCCAATTATACCCTAACTAGGTTTCTTTCTAAGATAGAAAACAGTTGTCTCTGAGATTTACTGGGAATCCTACCAACTCAGAGCCACTGGCAGGAAGGCAGCCCCAAAGAAATGGATCTCTTCCAACACAAGCATACACTGTAAAGTAAAAAAGTGACAGAGGGGCTACTGGACAAGCCACTTTTTCACTCTTCATACCTCAAGGCACAGCTGTGTTTAGCTACCACATTTTCAAGTGGCAGCCACTTCATTAGATTTTGTTTTCCTGACAGGTCCGGTAGGCGAAGGTTCACAGGCCTGCCTTAGCTCCCTTGCCCTGGCTCCCTGCTTCTCTCTCCAGCTTTTCATGGCCATTTCTTCATGGCTTAAGGGTCCCAAACACATTGAGACCTTGTCTTAGCAAAATATATAGTTGTAAAAGGAGCCACCATGAAATTTGAAAGATCTCTCTCTCTCTTGAAAAAGGCAGACATAAAAAGAAAGGAACTGGAGAGGTGTCTCAGTGGTTAAGGCACTTGCCTGCAAAGCCTAGGAACCTGGGTTGAATTCCCCAATATCCAGTTAAAGCCAGATGCACAAAGGGATGCATGCATCTGGAGTTCCTTTGCAGTGGCTGGAGGCCCTGGCACACCCATTCCTTTTTTTTTTTTTTTTTTTGGTTTTTGGAGGTAGGGTCTCACTCTGATCCAGGCTAACTTGGAATTAACTATGTAGTCTCAGGGTGGCCTCGAACTTATGGCGATCCTCCTACCTCTGCCTCCCAAGTGCTGGAATTAAAGGCGTGCGCCACCACGTCCGGCTTACACCCATTCTTTTTGTCTCTCTGCCTGCCCAACCCCCTGCTCTTTCTCTCGTTGCTTGCAAATAAATAATCTTTTTAAAGACAAGACAAACAAAAAAATGAACAACCAAGGCCCTTGGTTTCCCTTGAGAAACAGATGTAAGACCCTATTGCTGAAGACATCTCTTGCCTGAGAGGCAAGGTCACTGAGAAAGCAAGCTGGTGCTGAGCAAAAAACCTCCCTGTAGACCAGCCAACTGAAAGCTGGAAAAAGCTGCACTGCATGGAGCCTTATGGGAGACAGAAGTCATCAGCAGTGAAAACAGTGGACACTGGAAAACTCAAGTTTGGCCAGACAGGCCCAATGACTGAATGGGTGCAATAGTGGCATGTCTGCTCTTGGGGAAACCAACTGCTCCATAATTGAACTGAAGGCCCTCTCTATGGGAGGGAATACATGCCTGGTACTGAAAAAACTAATCAAAAGTCTATGGCAGGGGAGGTAATGAGCCTTAGGGGTATAAAGCCTGCTCTTGTCTGGCTAAATGTATGTATTATTCCCACCAAGCTGCCCTGAAAGCACTACACTTAATGTTCATATTCACATATTAATGCTACTCTCACTTCTGGTTAGAGAAGCTTCTCTTTTCAGATGGCGATGACCACTGGGATGACCCAAAAGGCAACATAGTTCTGAGAAGAAGGGATGGAGGAATGTCCAGCACTGAAACATCTTTATTACATCCTCCAAGGCTTAGGGTCCATTGCAGAAGAGGGGGCGGAAAGAATGTAAGAGCCAAAGGAAGGGTATGACTATTTACAATGCAACTGTCCAGACAGAAATTGGCCTCTATATCCATGACCTTACAGTACCTAGTAAGTCCCTCATAATGGAAGAAAAAGATGATGACATCAAATTAAAAGAGAGACTAATGGAGGGGGGGGGATATGACGGAGAATAGAATTCTGAAGGGGAGTGGGGGAGAGGAGGGAAATATCATGGCTTTTTTGTATGTAAGTATAGAAGTTGTCAATTAAAAAAAAAAAAAAAAAGAAAAAGAGGCTTGAAATGTAGTCTGTGGAAAAGCACTTGCCTATCATGTGTGTCCTGGGGCCAGTCCCCAAGTACTAAAAACAAACAAACAGATGAAGGTAGACAATGGCTACATGCCTTGTCCCAGCACAGTGTAGTCATGAAAACCCTGGCTCCTGGGCTTCACTCTAACCACACTTATATAACAATGGCCAGGCCTCGGTTTTCACATAGGATATGTGGTTTTGCCCCAAAGATAACAGGATCCTATGACCAAGATGAAGGTTACACTCCCTTCTGATCCATACAGATGCCAGAGGTTTCTGAGGTTTCAGTCAAGATTATACAGGTGTGTGTCCATGGGGTGAGCACATGAAAGGGTCTGGTAACTATTGTCCTTGGCTGGCATTTCCTTCTGAGATTCTCTACATGTGTCTTTATTTAAAATATCCTTTGGTCCTGCAAAGCCAAAGGACCCTGGTTCTGCTCTCTAGGACCCACGTAAGCCAGATGCACAAGGGGGCACATACATCTGGAGTTTGTTTGCAGTGCCTGGTGGCCCTGGCAAACCCATTCTCTCTCTGTCTTTCTCTCTCATAAATAAATAAATAAATAAATAAATTTGAAAAAAAATATCCTTTGGTAAAGTTTTATGAATAAATACGAAACCTACAGAATACACCGCTCAGCAGTCATAGGTGAGAATGGGAGGAAAGAAAACTGAGTGTACTGTAAGTCCTGAGCAGTGGCGTAGGTGTGACTCAACACAGCCTGTTTTCAGGCCTTCCCCAGAATCTCCTTGTGAATGAATTAAAAAGGCAGATGCAGAGTCCTGCAGACCTAGGAGGGATCTGAATGCCTAATTAATCCTTCAACTGGCCACCTCCGGATGACTTCCTGCATAGGAAATTTGAAAACTGCACATCACAAGTGCTTATTGTTGACATTATGGAGTCATTTTAAGTTCATGGAGAGATTGCTCCTAACTCAGTGGAGGACTGACTTCTCTAGAACAAAGCCAAGTAGATTCCATGGATTCCCTTCTCCACCAATAGTCTATTATCAGAACCCAGTTCTGAACAGTCCCTTTCATGGTTACTGAACCTTAGGCAGGATTTTTCCACTGAGTGCTGGCTACGTATATATTATTCTCTTGCAAGGAGAAACAGAGAGAGGGAGGAGAGAGACTGAGAGAGAGAGAGAAAGAACCTGGCCCCTAGCCACTGCAAATGAACTACAGGTACATGTGCCCCTTTGAGCATCTGGCTTTACACAGTACTGGGGGAATTGTTCCTGGACCATCAGACTTTGCAAGCCAGCAACTTTAACCACTGAGCTATCTCTCCATCCCTGGCCCTGTTTCTTATCCATCAAAATCATTGCCCTCAACCTTATGATATGATTATCTATAGACTTTGGCCTGCCCAAATGTTCATTTGTCCAACACGGCCTGGGTAGTCACTGAGTTCATTCACTCAGCCCCCAAGTAGCACTCTGTAGGTAACAGTGATCATGGTTAGACTCTCTCCCCTTGTAGAATTTGCACTGAAGCCTGGAAGACATTGTCTTTGAACCTGTAAATAGGTACTATAGCTTCATAAGCCTTCATTTAATAATAAGCATCAAGAATAAAATCAGGCGGGAAAAGAGGAAGGCATCTTTGAGGGGAAAATATTTAAGTAGAAACCTAGGATGAGAAGTAGAAAAGTGCTGAAAATAACTGGTAGCAAAAGACGGAGTGAGGGCTGGAGAGATGGTTTAGCAGTTAAGGCGCCTGCCTGCTAAGCCTAAGAACCCGGTTCCAATCTCCAGGTCCCACGTTTAGCCAGATGCAAAGTGATGCAAGGGCGCAATGCCACACTTGACCACAAGGGGGCGCACGCATCTGGAGTTCGTTCACAGCAGCTGAGAGACTGTTGGCGTGCCCATCTCTGTCTCCCTCTCCCTCTCTGTCTGTCTCTCTCTGTGTCTGTCTCCAAAAAATAAATAAAATAAAATAAAATAAAATTTAAAAAAAGACTGAGTGATAAATGTAAAGGTTCTGAGGTCAGAATATATTTGGGAACCAGTAACAGCAAGTGGGCCACCGTGGCTAGATTGCAGTGGTCAAGGACTAAAGCAGAGGAGGCAAAGAGTGAGAGTGATGCTCAGTGGGTAGGCTCTGTAAGGCCTGGAAGAGCATGGCAAAGGCTTCAAAGCATGATTGCCACACAGAAGCTGTGACAATTTAATATGGGCAACTTGATGAATTTGGAAAAATATATTCCCATGAACCCATGACTGCCATTTGTTTTATTATTATTTTCAATCAATAAATCTTAATGTACAAGTTACCTTTGAAGCAAAATTTCAGCAGAGGGTTATTGTCCGCAGGGACCATACAGATTTCGAGGACTCACTTGTCTTGTGTAGCTATGACTTTGTAGCCATTGGGCCATAGTCCTGTCCCCTCCTCCAGTCCATGGAAACCACAATTGCACGCTCTGCTCCTGAGTTTACGTTCATTACAAAAGGCTGTCGTGCTATTTTTTAAAATATATATTCTATTTGTTTATTTATTTGAGAGAGTGAAAGAGGCAGAGAGAGAGAGAGAGAGAGAGAGAGAGAGAGAGAGAGATAATGGGTGTGCCAGGGCCTCCAGCCACTGCAAACGAACTCCAGATGCATGTGCCAACTTGTGCATCTGGCTTATGTTGGTCCTGGAGAATCGAACTGGCATCCTTTGGCTTTGCAGGCAAATGCCTTAACTGCTAAGCCATCTCTCCAGCCCTGTCATGTGCTATTTTGTGTCGGCTTTCCATCACTATTAAGATGATGCCTGAGATAACATATAAGGAGAAGATCCTTCTCTCCCCTCGTGGATTCAGTGGTCCTAGTGTGTGGTTTGATTTAGTGGTCCTAGTGTGTGGTCTGATGGCCTCTGGTGGGGGACACATCATGGATCTGCTCACCTCATGGCCAGGAAGCAAATGGGGAAGAAAAGGCTGAGGTCCCGTGATCACCTTCAAAAGCATGTGCTCACGGACCTAAGGACCTGTGACGGGGCCTTGCCTCCTAAAGGTCGGCTCCCTCCCAGCAACAGCACTGTGGCACGGAGACCACAACATATGATCCTTTGGGGACACTCAGCCACCAACTATGACACATTTGTCCTTGTGCTTACTTAGGGGGCGCAGTGTGGTAGCGTAATATGTATATGCGATGTGCAAAGATGCAGTCAGAGTACTTATCATTTCTGTCTCGACAATCATTTCTGCTTTTCTGTGTCTTTAGAACCTTTCAACTCTCCTATTAGTTTGAATTCTAAGGGCTGTAGAACACAACAGGACTAAGGCCACCTGTCGGATGGCACACTGATAACTCACCATGTAACGTTAACTCCTTTCCTCCAGCCCCTCCCTAGCCTGCTGGCCACCGTTCTGCGTTCTCCCATAGAGCAACATCTTTCCATTTAGCATAATGGCCATGTTGCTGCAGGTTGTAGAATTTCCATCTTTCTGATGACCGAATAATATTTCATTTTCTGTGTATACCATTATCTTTATCCATTCATTTATTCATTAGTGTTGAGGTTGTTTCCATGTTTAGGCTACCATGAATCATGCTGCAATGAAAGCATGGGGACACAGCTACGAGAGTTTGAATATTCAATACTTTTTTATTATTATTAATATTAATTATAAATACATATATAATTAATATTTAATTATAAATAATATTAAAATTATAAAATGTATTATATATTTCTTATTTATTTATTTGAGAGAGTGAAAGAGGCAAAGAGAGAGAGAGAGAGAGAGAGAGAGAGGGAGCAAATGGGTGTGCCAGGGCCTCCAGCCACTGCAAATAAACTCCAGAAGCATGTGTCACCTTGTGCATCTGGCTTATGTGGGTCCTGGAGAATTGAACCAGGATCCTTTGGCTTTGCAGGCAAGCGCCTTAACCACTAAGCCATCTCTCCAGCCCCTTGAATACTTTTTGATTGTGGCTGCTGATCCAGTTTCCACCCGTCTAATCCGGTACTGTCACATAGCCTGAGCCAGAAAACCCACAGGATTATTTGGTCTCGAATCCTCTTATTTCCTATAATACTCAAAGGAAGGGTTTTTGTGTTATGTAAGTTGTTTCTGTTTCTCATAATTCGTGCCTAGAGAAACATAATCTTACTTTGTGTCCCCCATAAATGACATGCGACACGATTTTCACTGAACATCTTCAAACACCTAGAAAAAAAATGATTTCCTTGTCCCCAACTGTCAAAGCCTGTAGTGACCAGCTTTGGCCACTAGATGGTGGCTATGTATCCGGACTGAGAAATATCAGCTGCTTTTTTGACAAAGGAATCAAAGAATCACAAAATACATGTGCATTTAAACTTGCTTTGGTTGAAAATAGCAAAAACGTAAAAAAAGAAGAAAAAAATGATAAGAAAGGTGTCACATCCTACAGTCTGCGTACGGTTTTCCCCTGAGAGGGTTTGCACACTTGTCATGGACTATGCGTGTGCAAGATGGAAAGCCCACAGGTCACCGCTAAGGCTGTGGCAAGGCTCTGCGGCTCTTCCCCTGGACCCCCACTGCTCGGAGCTGCTCTTCAGCACAGTGTCTGGGTCCATCTTTATGTAGCCTAGGAAGCTACACAATGTCACCTTAACTCTTAGAGTGGAAGACAGAACCAATTCCAGTTCCTTCCATCTTGTCCAACAGGCAGGAAAGCCAACACCCCCTCACAGCCCTCTCTCTTTTCCTTCCACTCATAAGTATTTTCACAGCAGAAAAGCATGGACTGCTTCCCAGAGACAGACTTCCAACTACCGAAAGTGGGTTGACCTCAAGACAGGAGGCTTCAGGGAGTGAAGGGGAGGAGGGGCGGGGCCCATGCCAGGGTCCACGGAGCTTGGGACCAGGTCAGGATAGCCCACCTCTCTGTTCTACTATTGCTGCCTTGCCAGTGACCTGATGGACATTGTTTGTTTATTGGCATTATCTCATCTTTGGTTGGCATGAGAACTCAAATTTTTCCCAATATTTTGGGGAAATGGCACAAGTTTGAGGCACCGTGCTGACGTTATGTTGTTTGAACTGAGAGCTGGGAGTTTCTTTGTGAGGTCATTTTGAAGCCTTGTCATAGAAGTCTGCATTATACTCCATCCCTGACATGGATCACTCAGTCCGAAATCAAATAAATAAAGACACAGGAAAGTAAAATGTTGACACTTTCCCCATTTTTATGTCCAGAAAATTAAAAAAAAAAAAAAAAAAAATGATTTCTGCCTGTTTCATACCTGTACGGTCATCTAGTGGGCGTATTAGAAGTCCTGGATTACATTCCTATTTGGATTTTATTACAGCAAACATCACACTCTTTAGTGCTGCAAGACATTCTTCGGGGTCTCAAATATTGCTTCACCTATGTGTCTCATCTTGCTACCCAGGAATGCTGTGGTGATGACTTTGTCTGCACAAGATGTTACCTGAATCACGCCATGTCCCTCTTCCCCGCTGTGATTTCTGGGAACACGGTTATGTTATTGCCTGACAGCTCCCCCCTGTCTAGATCTGTTTTTTTTTTTTTTTTTTTTTTTGAGGTAGGGTCTCACTCTGGTCCAGCCTGACCTGGAGTTAACTATGTAGTCTCAGGGTGGCCTTGAACTCACCGTGATCCTCCTACCTCTGCTGGGATTAAAGGTGTGCACTATCACACCTGGCTAGACTTGGTTTTTGCATGCTCTGTCTCAGACTGCCAATGTAAGAATAATATTCACTTCTATGTGGACAAGGCTCTCTCTCTCTCTGTATATATATATTTTTGTTTGTTTGTTTGTTTTTTAAGGTAGGCCAGGCTGACCTGGAATTAACTATGTAGTCTCAGGATGGCCTCAAACTCACAGTGATCCTCCTACCTGTGCCTCCGAGTGCTGGGATTAAAAGCATGCACCACCATGCCCAGCAAGGCATTATGTTTTCTGAAAGCATTTTATGTACCTTTATAAGCACTGCTAAAGAATTTGCTCTCCAGATGAGGAAACTGAAGCTCAGAAATAAGCTGAAGCTAAGTTCATACCAGAAATGACATAAACTATGGGAACTAGCTTCCGATTTGGAGTTCAGATTCGTCAGCTCTTTCTTTTTTTCTTTCTTTCTTTTTTTTTTTTTGGTTTTCCTAGGTAGGGTCTCACTCTGGCTCAGGCTGACCTGGAATTAACTATGTAGTCTCAGGGTGGCCTCGAGCTCATGGAGATCCTCCTACCTCTGCCTCCCGAGTGCTGGGATTAAAGGCGTGCGTCACTAAGCCCAGCATCTTCAGCTTTCTTAGCCATGCCACTGTACTGTATAGCTAGCTATCAGCTCATTACAGAAGGTGGCCTGCGGTGGGGGTGGTTTTGTTTAGCATTCTTAGTAAGGCCCTCCTAGCAAGCACCTTCTCACAGCCTAGAGCTACTCTGTCATTTGGAGCCATGCCTGCTCTGGACCACAGGCCCCGATGAGGAGCCTGCTGGCGCAGGTGTGATGGTTCTTGGGGGGAGCATTAGCAATTAGGTATTACATTGGGAAAAGGGCATCGCTTCATCAAAAGACAAAGTGCTGGCTTTGAGAGCTCCATGCAGCTGCCTTAGTACTGCCCATGCCCGCTTCTAATCTAATCTAAAGATTCTTTGGTCCAGGCTGACCTGGAATTCTTTAGTCTCAGGGTGGCCTCGAACTCATTTCTGCCTCCCGAGTTGGGATTAAAGGCTTGCGCCAAATATCTGTTCTTATGTTTGCCCTTTTTCTTGCGAAATATCTGTTCTTATGTGAAAGTAAGACCAACACATATTGAGATTTTTTTAAAATGTCTTATTAAAGGTTGTTCACTGATATTTGGAGGATCCTACAGCAGCTGACCACATTATTATCAGGCAGATTCTAAATGTACTCAGTGAGAAATAATGTTATGAAGAGAGTTTTTCAAATTTGTAAAGGGACTGAACTGTCACCGTGAACATCTCTGCCACTGAAAATGCACGTGACTTGCTTTTTTTTTCTCTCTCTCTCTTTAGCTCTGAAGCAGCTTTGGTGATCCTTGTCTTGGATCTGGGATTCTTCAAGCAGAGCAGTAACGTCACCACTGCAGTATTTCTAGACAGGATGTCTTGACTCAGGGGGAGGACAAGTTCTCATTTGGGACAACTGATTCCTGTCACTGCGGGCACTCCACCAGTGAGTAGTGTGCAAAAAAAATAAAAGCAAGCCCAAAGGCACAGAACTGCATGTATTCTGAGAGAACACGTCAAGGATGAGCAGACCATCTAAAGCACACTGTGAGCGGGCTCTGAGGAGCTGGAGTGGCTCCGAGGCAGGTGAAGACAAAGGAAGTGACAAAGGAGTGACAAAGAAAGTCTCCCTGAGCGCGGCCCGGAGCTTCAAGCACCAAAGTTTCCCATCAACAGTTCCTGCCTTTAGTTGGGAACAGCCAGTCCTAAAGGGTGTGGCACCCAGGCAGGTTTTCAGGTAAGGGCTGGATAGCACAGCAGGGGTTGAAGCTTAGATAACCAGAATGGGCCCAAAGGTGGAGCCTAATTTTTGGAAGTGAGGTGAGAGTTCTCTTATTTCCAAAGCAAAGGAACAAGTGTAAAGAAAAGGAACAAGAAACTCTAAATTCCCTTATTTTATTTATCTTTTTTTTTTTTTTTTGGTGCCATCTTGCCAGAGTTACTCATTTCCACTTAGGATCAATCTTTTCTTCTATTCCGTGGAAATATGTGTCTGTGGAAATGGCATTAAGTTCCATTAAAAATAATAAGGGAAACTTTGAAGTTGTGAGGAAGATGTGAACAATATAGTTGAAAGGGTTTTACATACTATAAAATAACGTAATTTTACTGTACGTAAGTTCACATGATTAGTAATCATTTATCTTCTGAACACTGCTTTTTATCCAGATAATACTGTTATTTTTTATGAATGGCATTCTGTACCATCTCGTGTGTGTGTGTGTATGTGTGTGTGTGCGTGCGCGTGCACACACATGCAATATGTATATGTGTAAGGATTACCATTAATTTGTGAAACAAACATTTTCTTCTTAGAGAAATGATCTGAGGACACAACACAAAAAGTTTTAGGGTGTGTGTGTGAGAGAAAGAGAGAGAGACAGAGAGACAGAGTTACTGGGCCTTGAGCGTATTAGATAAGTACTCTACCATGGAGCCATAGACCCCGTAATGCATTTTATTTTATTTTGAGACAAAATCTCACTAAATTCCCCAGCTGTAGCCTAAGCTGTTCTTCTTTGAACTTGTGATTCTTCCTCCTCAGCCTTCTGAGCAGCTAAGATTAATGTCCTGTGCCACCAGACCTGGCTAGTTTTAGATGAATTACGTGGTAAGGAAGAAACAATGACCTCACTTCGCATGGGAATTTTTATGTAGAGACAGTTGCTCTCCAAATAGAGAGGGCACACATTAAGAGGATCTTTATGCCCCAAGCTGGAGGAGCTACAGGAAGGTGTAATCACTGATCAGGCCCACCCATCAGGCCCACCAGGGTTCCTCACACAGGAGCCTCAGAAGCTATTTATTACTGGACAAGGAGAACACAGGAAAGAATGTCCCCAGAGAAGGGCCAGCTCACTGCCAGGATCCATCCTTCTTAGTGAATATGAAGTAGACCTGGGATCAGGCTCCAACAGGTTCTTGTGGACTGGCATTTAAAGACTGTGGGGGGAATTGTGGGCTTTGGGGATGCTTTCATTTGCTGATTTTATGCAATGTCTTCCAGCTACTTGTCTTTTGACAATGACTTGTTCTTTCCTTCTGTAGCTTGATTATCAGCTCTCCTTTGTTTGTATTGATCTGGCCATGCACAGAAGTTTCCCTGAGTCTCTGTATGTGATAAAAACAACAACAACAACAACAACAACAAGACAGGCTAGAACAAAATAGGTCTTCTTTGCCATTGTTCACTTCCTTTTAATTTCCCTGCTACTGGTTCTAACACCAGGCTGCATGCTTACATGCTTTAATCAATCGAGTGTGTGCGTGTGTGTGCGTGTGTTGTTGTTGTTGCCTATCAGGTATCAGCTGCCTGTAAATGTTAAAAAAAGGTTTTGAAAGATTAAAATAAAACATCTGTAATTCAAAGGGTTGGGCAAACAAAGCATAAGCAATGGTAAGTTACACAAAGTAAAAAAGATACATGTTTGCATGTCTAAAGAGTCCTTTTAAAATTTATATTGTTTTCAATTTTCTTTCTGAACACACATCACATGTACACAACACATCTTTAAGGAAATTTAAGCTTCATTCAAGAAAGTTCCAGTAACTGTGGACATAATAAAATTATAATAGCATAGCTTTACTATTGACATATCGTTCATAAGTAATTTATCACTAACTCTAAAATTATTAGTCCTGAGGCAAAGTGCCAAATGAAAAGAGGGCTAAGTTTAGTATTAACCTAAAATGTTTTAGAGACATTTTATTTTTCTCCCTTCCTGCTTCTTCCTTCTTTCTCTCTGGCTTTCTTTTTTTCCTTCTTTGTGTTTCTCTCTTTTTCTCCCTTCCTTCCCTCTTTCCCCCTCCTTCCCACCCTCTCTCCTTCCATCCAACCTTTTTTCCTTCCTTATCTCTCTCCCCTTCCTTTCTTCCCTTCCCTTCACTTTGCTCCTTCTCCTTCCTTCCTTCCTTCCTTCCTCTCTCCCTACCTCCCTCCCTCCTTCTCTCCCTCCCTCCCCTTCTCTCCCCATCCTCTTTCTTTCTTTCCCTTTCTCTCTTTCTTTCCCTCTTTTACTCTCCCCTCCCTCTTTCTTTCTTTCTTTTTTCTTTCTTTCTTTCTTTCTTTCTTTCTTTCCTTCTTTCTTCTTTCTTTCTTTCTGCTGAGGACTTAATGCAGAGGCTCACACATGCTTACTAACTGCTTTACTACTGAGCCACATATACCCAGGTTGAACATACATTGCCTCACAGAAATGTCAAGTGGAACATGTGAAAATACATTTGTGAGAGACTCCACCATCTGGGCGAAGCATAGAAGTAATAGAAGACCATGGACTAACTTATTGTCCCTTCCCCCAGCCTTGCAACACACTGTGGAGAATAAACCTCCACGTGAGGGAGGGAAAGTAGATCCTAGCACCAGACCTCCTTCAGCCACTTGAACCAGGCCACACAATGTCCTCAGGCCATCTGCTTGCCCACGACTGTAGCCTTTTTCCAGTGCCAGGCTGGTTTCCATGGCACTAGAGGAGGAAACGTCTCTTGTGCCTCAAACTGGAGGTCTTCCTCACTGCCAGTTTCTTGTAGATCCAAGCTCCAGGCTAGTCTTCCTCAGACACAGGACCTGGGCAGCAGGTCTGTTTTGTAGCACCAGGCTGATTTTCCATACTTAGGTCTTAAGCCTCCTCCCCTCCTCCCTGCCACCAAATCAGCCCGCCGAGCTCAGGATTGGTACTGATCCATGTAGGTTCTAAGCTCACACCTGCCATACCTATGCTCCATGTCCAGTTTGTCATGAGATCTCCTATGCCTGCCTTTCAAGGGACAGGATTACAAGCAGACTACCATGCCTACTTGACCTTTTCATGGGGGCTGGGGATCCGAACTCAGTCCTCACACACTTGTACAGCAAATGTTTTATCCATTGATCCACCATCCCAGACCCTGGAAAAGTCCTTTTGAAAGCAAGTAAAACTAAAAATGAGCAAGCAGTTCACAAAAGTGATAATCCATGGTTAATAGTTATGTGAAAAGATGCTTCATTTTACTAGCAATAAAGCAAACACTAATTTGATTGGGAAATCTAGTAAGTCTGTTAACTTCAAGTGCTGGCAAGAAATTATGCAGTGAATCATATTTAAAACTAGAACCTAACTTAGTGACACAAATATGCACAGAAATGTCAGTTTTCCTAAAACTTCCTTTTAGAGAATAATTTAATGTGCTTCACCTTTTGGTGATTTGAGTTGAGGCTGAGATCTATGGAAATACGTTCTTACCTTTCGATACACTCACGTTATAAGATTCAGCATAGACTTTTTAAAGAAATCAAACAAATTCAAAACAAAACAAAGCAAAAAACCAGGAACTAGACATGGAGTAGCTCCTGGTTCTTTGCCATGTTGAAGCTTATACAATGTCTCTAGAGCCTGCCTGGGTCTTACTGCCAAACCAATGCCAGCTCACTCTAGTCCCTACGCCTTTAAATGAGGTCCTGACTGATTTGCTGTCATTACAAATGGCCATGCAGAGCTGAGAAGTCAGCTAAATATTTTACAAGAAATATAAAAGAAATGAGAAAGATGTACAGAAAGGAAGCATAGGCATTGTTAATTTGGATCATTTAAAAGTGACCTTAACTAAATTTGTGATACATTTGAATAGATTAATGTATGCTTTGGGGTTTCTCCTTTTTCATTTTTTCAAGACAGGAACTAACTATTTAGCCCAGGCAGGCCTTGAACCCCTGATCTTTCTGCTTCAACCTCATGAGTACTGGGATTAGGTTTATGCTACAAGCAAATGGGGCTCAGTGTTCAAGAGGCTCAAATACTCCTCCTGGTATTATCTTTCTCCTTCCATGGTTCTGGCACTATCTGGCACCGATGGTATTCAGAAGTAGGTGAAAGAGGCAATGCAGCCTTAAAATTTCCCTTGTACGAGTAGTGCGTGACTGTGGACTGGGTGTTATTTATCACAGTATGAACAATTTATCAGTAGCTAAATCATGGAAGAAAATGTCTCCCCCTCCCCAGGCAACGGTTATTTGCCAGTAGCCTCATGTTCTCCTACTCCATCTATGTCGGAATGTTCACGGGCCCAGTCTTGAGCACGTAACCAAAGCTGCTGTGATTTTGCATGTACAAAGGCCCTATTCCGTCAGAGATGTCATGTTCCACCACATGCCTTCCCTTCCTTTAGCTCTTATATTCTTTGTTTTTAAAGATTTTATTTTTATTTATTTATTAGAGACAGAGAGAGGGAGAGAGAGGGAGAGTGAGAATGGGCGTCTCCAGCCACTGCAAACGAACTCCAGATGTGTGCGCCACCTTGTGCATCTGGTTTACGTGGGACCTGGAGATTTGAACCCGGGTCCTTAGGCTTTGCAGGCATGCACCTTCACCACTAAGCCATCTCTCCAGCCCCCTTGTATTCTTTCTACCTTCTCTTCCATGATCTTCCCTGAGTGTTTTGAGAAGATGCTATGGAACTCTCGTTTGGCACTAAGCATTCAACAGTCTCTAATTCTCAGCCCTCTGGGCAGATAGGCATCTGTGCATTAACCACCATCTACTGCAAGCAGGAGCTTCTCGGACCCAATATGAGAGCAGTGCTAAGCTCTTGTCATCAACATAAATGTTTGGAATGCAGTTTGAAGAGGACAACATGTTCACTCAGCAAAGCAACAACAGCAGGGTCCCCCCCCCCACCCGCCCAGGACCTGGCACTTCCCCAGCCTTGTACTTTTCACAGAGCATGGATTCTCCCTGTGGACTTCCAGTCAAACCAGAAAGCAGTAGGTTACCCCCATCACAGTCATGCCACTCCTGCAGCACAAGGCACGTTCTGCCTGGAAGGTTCCTATGTCTCACACGGTCCACAGCTAAGACCACAGGTGACTTTTCTTTTCTAGTAGCCTGTAGGACACCTTCCCCTGCACTGTGATAGCTAGTCAGCAGTGAGGAAGGTTCCAGCTCATTGCCGGCCTGATTTCTCTATGACCTGCAGCCAGAGCACATGGGGGACCTGAGTGTTAGTTCTGGCCATGTCACTTTTTAAGTGATGAACCTTGCACAATTGTTTCACATCTCAATTTTGCATCCATCAACTAAGGCATCTGACCTGGAAAAGGCACTTTATTCCAAGAGGGGCAGTCATCTACTAACACAGAACTGAGGCCACAGATGGCAGCCACATTTCTATTCCCATTGATCTCTAGTGACTTTCCTTCCTGTGTATAAAAAAGTGGATCATTAGGACACTGTAATCATATAGATTGTATAATCTGCCTTAGCCATATTTAAATGAAGAAGAAAGGGCTCAGAAATAAAGCAGCCAGCTAAAAATCAAAATATGGTGAAATTTACAAGTAGAAAATAGTAGTCATGCCTTTTGTCTCTGAATCCTATGATGGTTTTCTTTATCTTCATTTTATTCCTCATGTTGAAAATGTTTGGGGATCTCTTTCATGGTAAGCTAATAGCTCAGGGAGAAAGCAAGACATACAGATTGTAACTATTGTGTCATAGCAGACATATTTGGCAAAACTTGCTAAAATTATCAAATAGTACTCATTCCATAAAATATAAGTATTTATAAGATAGATGAGAGATAGATGACAGATGGATGATAGATAGATAGATAATAGATGGATATGTTTCTATAAGTACTGAGAACCAATTAACTGGCCAAATTGACCAAACCTATTTCTAAAATGTTACAATCATAATCAGGTAGTGATAACACTCTGGGAAGCCTAAGATTTCAATTGTTGCTAATAATATATAGAAATAAAACTGATTCAAAACATCATGTTTTTGTCATAGCTATATCATATGATAATATCCTCACAATATATTCTAGCTGTTTGTGGGGCTGGAGCAGTGGCTCAGTGGATAAAATGCTTGATATGTAAGCACAGGGACCTGAATTCAGATCCCCAGCACCCACTTAAAACCCGTGCCCACGTCTGTATTCCCAGTGCTGGGAGGCAGAGACCAAAGGCTCCCTGGGCCTTGGTGAATTGATGAGTTCCAAGTTCAGTGTGAGATTCTTCTTCTTCTTTTTTTAATCAAGGTGGAAAGTTACTCAGGAAGATACCAGATATCAACCTCTGGCCCCCACGTGCCCACAAACACACCCATACAAACATACATACATACACCCCCCCACACACAAAATTAAAAGCTGTTTATAACTTTCAATAACAAACTGTTCAAAGTGTCCCTAAGTAAACTTAGGGAGTAGTTTTTCCTTCCACGGGGAATTTCTCCATATACATCCACATCTCATGATTGCAAATGTTTAGATATAAAGAAAACCCTGCAAAGCTCACTCTGCAATTATGTTTTAAAACCTCGGGTCTTTTACTGCTCTTAAGTGAATTGTAAATGTTTAATTGCAGCTGACGCGAAATGACTCTGCATTGAGAGCAGCATGTAACCAGACTGCTTCGTGCTTCCCGTCACGCAGTGCGCCGTGGTGCTGCAGACACCAGGTCCTCTGAGGACTTAGCTGGCTTGGAATTGGGCTCTGCCAGCATTGAGTTGGAAGCAGTGATAGGATGAAGAGGCATATACTGGGATAATTTTAAATACCATTGTTTTCCACATGAGAAGGGTGGAGTTTAAATATAACAGAGCTACATTTTTTTTTCCACTGTCATTTTCAGATCCTGTTACCAGGAAATGAGGGTTGTACCTAGCACCTTGGCCATTAGCAAATGGAAAAAAATCTGTGCTTCTGTCAAAGAAATGACTCAGGTTGGGCAAGAATGTATTCTGTGTAAGCTAAGTGTCATTCACACAGGAAGATCAGTGAGATTTAGATAATGACTAAATTGCCAAATTTAAGGTGTGGTAAGTATTAGAAAAAATAAACTTATAGCAACAGTTTTTCATTTGATTTGGGGATCAATAATAATAATAAAAATAGATATATCCCTTTTGAGTACATACTCTGTGTCAAACATTATGAGATAAGACTTTATTTTAAACAAATGAATGTGAGTGTTATTATTTTATTCCACTTTTTAAAAAATAGAGTACAATAAATTCATTGAGATTAGTCTAAACCTTCAAAACTATGAAATAAGTACCCTGAGCCTCCTGCTTTCTGAGTCTGTGTGCCCATTTCAGAAGGGTTTGCTTTTTCATCTATACTATGTGCTACATGGGTTTAAGATCTGGAATAAATTAGTAAGGTGTTTTATTTTCTTAACTTGGCATTTTCTGAAATCAAAGGTTATCATTGGGTTAAAATGTTATATACTAATTTTTCTCGGTCTTTGATCCAGCACATTCAGGTAAATATCTCCCTTATCTTTCAACTTTGAAGTTCAGTTACATTCACCACTGGTATGTCTGTAACCTTCCTCCCAGACCACAGGAACCTTGGTGAGTTGAATACGATACTTTATGTATAATGCACCTTAAAGAGAAAAGCAACCTTGTCCTCCGAGGTTTTAAATCTGCTTTTGTACTTACAAATGAGCGCCTTTTGAAAGTTCTTATCTTTATATCTATCTCCAGTGCAAAGTGAGGGACCCCTGGTCATTCCTGTCACGTTGTCTTCCCCTCTCCCCGGGGTTCTGTAATCTTCATATCCTGCTATTTTATCTTTTCTTCTCTTCTCCCTCACCCGATGCTCCCACACATATCCTAGGGGGATAGATGTGCTTTATCACACACAACTGAAAATCTTTCAGCTATGCCTTGTGGGATTCCTAATTAACAACTCTCCTTACAGTTGAAAGCTAAGGAAAAGTTCCAGAAAGCCATTCACTGTGCTAGGAAGATCATATGTGTGTACTGACAGAGGTCAAAGCAGCACAGGAAACCGAGATATAACCCTGCCAATTAAGGAAAGGACATTTACACAGGAAGATTAGTGGGATTTGGATAATGACTAAATTGCCAAATTTAAAGTGCGGTAAGTATTAGAAAAAAATACACTTATAGCAACAGTTTTTCATTTAAAAATATTGAGGTGGAATACCACTAGCAATATGGAGCTGCTAAGAAGGGAGGGTCTTTATTTCATGTTGTGCCGTTGCTGCACCACAGTTCAGATGTCAGGGGGCAAGATGAGCTGCTGGGGGAGTTTGGCCTGGAAGTCTGAAGCCCTGGCTTTGGGTTTCAATTTCACTCTATGTTAACTCTCTGAGGAAAAGTCCTGATTTCCTTAGAGCTTCAGTTTGCATTCCATACAACAGACAGCAAAACTTTTCTCATCAGCTTTTGTGAGGACACAGGGAGCTGGTATATGGAAAAGGACATTGTTAATTTCAAGATAATATTACCAGGACTTCCTGCATAATTCATGGGGCTCGGGGCCAGATAAAAGCGTGCAACCTTCGTTCCAACACTCTGAAGAATTACAAGATGGCTTCGGCAGAGCATTCAACAAAAGGCAGGTACGTCTAAGCCCAGAGCTCAGGAGACTGCCCGAGTCTTACGCACAGGAAGCTAGCTCGGAGTAGAACAGTAGTCATAGGCGATGCCTCTCCTTGTTCTGTAAGTTGTCCTGCTATTGCTACAGAAAGTGGGAGAGTATTTGTTGTTCTGTTGCAGCCAGACTGTCTGTGTTTTGTAGAGCGCATCTCCCCGTAGACACAAGTGTTTAGGAAAGACACAGGGAAATGAGGAGTTAGTACTACTCTCAATACAATTCTGGTCCACCCCGGGTTAACCACGTGATCCATAAAGCACCTCTCTAATGAAAGTTAATCCCTCTTACTACTATGGCTTTCCATAGGAAACTGAGTTGTGACTTTTGACTCCCAAGCTCTCAGAACACAGCCTACTTCTGTGGGGCCATCCTGTATTTGTTTCCCAAACAGACCAGCTGCCATGTTAGGAAAGAGCTGGGAGTTGCTTGAGAGATTCCAGTTCAGCTTTCTCTTCAAGGATATTTGATCCTGCCACGGGGAAATCATTAGATACCCAGAGCTGCCAAGAGCACCAATAAAGTCTCTGGAAAGTCATGGTAGAAATGCAAAAGAAGGTATTTACAATGTGGGGGAAAAATCCAATAAGGTGATACCCCTACGTGGTCATGCACAATGACTACAACCTGCCTTTCTTTCTACTCTCTTTTTAAATGTAATTTCATAAACTTCTTCTGAACCAAGAACTGCTTTTCTCTTGTCGTTCAGAACTGTATACGTACATGGTTTTCTATTAATTGTGTTTTTCTTTCTCATTGCGTTTCCTTCCAAGTATTGTATTTACAGATCTCTTTAGCCATTCTCCAGAACTGTAAAGACAGACTGAAAAAGACCTAGTTTTTCCTTACTCCATCTCTCAGCCACACCATCATCATGGCCACACTCACCTTGTGACATTTTCCTGTTGGTCAAGCTTCAATTGTGTGTCACTTCACCAACATCTTCCCAAACCCCTCAACCGACCCCGAATCTACTAACAGCTCTTTTTAGTCTAACAAGAGGTGCTATTTGTCTCTCTATGTTTCTTGACATGATGCCTTACAAGTTCATCTGTGTTACTGATGCAGGATTTGGGGGTTTAGGAGGGGTGCCCCAGAATTTATGAACCCCAAATTTTGGGATCTGTTCCTACCATTAGTAAAGAATTAATAAAGATGGATTCAAGAACGATAAATTAGGAATTCTTATGTTTATTTAGGGGAAATCACAAATGGTGCTGTTTATTTAAGGGAAATTGGCATCTAGGAAGGGAAGCACAGGACAGAGCTATAAACACAATGTTGGCAGGAAACATGCTCTCATGTGGAAAACACTGCATAGTTTATATGATTCCTTTTAAGAAAAACTGAGGTTTTATTTATTTATATGGGGGGTGCAGATATATATAGAGAGAATGGGCACTCCAGGGCCTCTAGCCATTGCAAATGAACTCCAGACACATGCACATGCTGGATAATTGAACCTGGGTCCTTACGCTTTGCAGGCAAGCACCTTAACCACTAAGCCATCTTTTCAGCCCCTCAATTGAGGTTTTTAGAGAAAGACTGGGGTCCAGCTGCCAGCACATGGGAAGGAGAATCTAGGAGCTTGTGTAGGGAGACTTAGGAGGAACATATATGGCTTCTGCTTTCCCATGGAGGGAAATCAAGAGGGCAAAAGTTGAATCTAAAGGGAAAATGAGAGAGCAGATATCAAAGCAGAAACCAAGGGATTTAGAAGAGAAACCAGCAATGAAGAGAGTTACACGCAGCCTGGAGAGATGGCTTAGGGGTTAAGCGCTTGCCTGTGTTGTCAGAGTGTTGGAACAAAGGCTGCATACCTTTGTATGCATATCTTTGTATGCATATCTGGCAGACTTGGCATGGACTTCACTCGGGACTGCTTTGGCAAAATGCCATTGTGTCCAAGATTACCTCATGAACCTGTGACATCCACCCCTCAAGCAGGACCTGGCTTCTCTCAGGCCCTCCAATCTGGGACAGCTGGTATGGGTATGTCAAGGTGAAAGGAACAGGGCATTGTTTTCTGGTGACATCACTAAGTAGGGACTATGAACTAGTTGGAGCAGGGATCATGAGGGAACCAGAAAAATGAATGGTTCCTGCCTCCCTTTCCTATGGACCATTTGTAAACAGTCACTCTGCTCACGTCTGGGAAGTTGCCCAGGGAGACTGAGAGGTCAGTGGAGTTTGCCCAGCTGCGGCCAGTTCAGCTATGCATGGCTTTATGTGTACTTTCCTTGGTGCCTTTTTTTTTTTTTTTAAACTGTTTCATTTCTTGAATTGGTCTCCTTAATAAATTTTGGGACTGGAAGGATGGCTTAGTGGTTAAGGCATTTGCCTGCAAAGCCAAAAGGACCCAGGTTCGATTCCCCAGTTCCCATGTAAGCCAGATGCACGAGGTGGCGCATGCATCTGGTGTTAATTTGCAGCAGCTGGAGGCCCTGGCGCAACCATTCTATCTCTCTCTCTCTCTCTGTCTCTCGCTTCCTTCCCTCTCTCTCAAATAAATAAATAAATAAATAAAACTAAGAAAGATAAAAATAAATGTTAGCAATGTGCATTCTAGATAAACTAAGCAAGGCATCATTAAATTGTTGTCATTATTACTGGTATGAATCCATCTCCCTGTGACTCTCCAAGCCAGTATTTTATTCAGGCTGTATTGCTCTGTAAGCCAGCAGAACCTGTTTGTTATAAAAAGATCAAAACACTCCTAACCTTTTATATAAATTCTAATAGAAAAAGGGTGCAGACATATGTCAACTGGCTGGATGTTTATAATTGGTTCACAATCTATATGTTGTAACTGCCCTTTTCTGCCTGATGCATTTCACTTAACATTGTGAAGTTTAGTTCCATCTGTGTTGACAAAACTTCAGCCATGTTACGGCTGAATAATATTTGCATCGCACAGCTTCTTTACCTCTTTATCCACTGACTGGTTTCTACATTGATTCCATTTGTTAACCACTGTGCAGACTACAATGAACATGGAAGGACAGTGATCCTTTGAGTGTTATGATTTTGTATCCTATGGAAGTATTCCCAATGGTGAAATTACTAGATTATATGGTAGTGCTATTTTTAGTTTTTCCCCCTATTTTAGGTCAATCTTCATACTGTTTATAAATATAGTAATTTATATTTCCAACAATATTCCATGAGTTTCTTTTCTCTCATATTCATACACATTCTTTTTTGTTTGTTGGTTTGTTTTTGTTTTTTGGGGGTAGCATCTGTCTCTAGCCCAGGCTGACCTGGAATTCACTATGTAGTCTCAGGGTGGCTCAAATTCATGATGATCTCCTACCTCTGTCTCCCGAGTGCTGGGAATAAAGGCCTGTGCCACGATGCCCAGCTTTTTTTTCTTCTTCTTCTTTTTTAAAAATTTATTTATTTGAAAGCAGAGAGAGAGAGAGAGACATAAAAGAGAGATAGACACAGAGAGAATGGGCACTTCAGGGCCTCTAGCCACTGCAAATAAACTCCAGATGCACGTGCTCCCTTGTGCATCTGGCTTATGTGGGACCTGGAGAATCGAACCGGGGTCATTAAGCTTCACAGGCAAGTGCCTTAACTGCTAAGCCATCTCTCCAGCCCCTTTTTACTTTTAGTGAGACTGGGTCTCTCATTTGAACCAAGACTCAGCATTTCAGCTACTCTAGACAGGTTGCTTGCCCCAGTATCCCCTTCTCTACTTCCTAAGCCCTGGGGTCAGGCCAGCTGCCATGCTCCCCTCTCTAGCATTTATGTGGGTCCCGAGGATCTGAACTCAGGTCCTTACACTTGCACAGCAAGCATGTTACTAATTGAGCCATCACCCCATCCTTCTAAATGAATTATAGTTTTTCTTTTCTCCTCTGTGAAGAAAGTGAAATCTTGTAGAGAATTACATCTAAGCTGTACCATGTCTTGAGTAATATAGTCATTTAACAATACTATCCCACAAACAGGATATGCTACTATTTTGGGGTGTCATCCTTAACTGATTTCATCAATATCTTGTACTTTTCATCGTAGAGAACTTTCACTTCCTGAATTTTTAAAAAATATTTTTATTAATTTAAGAGAGAGGCAGATAGACAGAGAGAATGAATCTGGGCACACCAGGGCCTCCAGCCACTGCAAGTGAACTGCAGACGCATTGGCCACTTTGTGCATCTGGCTTTCCATGGGTATTGGACAATTGAACCTGGACTAGCGGGCTTTGTAAGTGAGGTTCTTTAACCACTAGGCTACCTCTCCAGCCCTGGATTCCTGAATTTTTATATCACATAACTGTTGTAATTATGATTGCTTCCTTACTTTATTTTCCAGAAAGTTTATTTTTGGCGAGCAAAAATGCTACTATTTTTTAGATGCTGGTCTTTTTTATTCTGCAACTTCACTTAATCTGTTTATAAGTTCTAACGGAGTTTTTTGATGGGATAGATAAGTGTTTCTGTGTCTACAATGGTGCCATCTGCAAACATGGATAATTTAACACCTTCCTTTCCAAGTTGCACACCTTTTATTTCTTTCTTGTGACCAGTTGCACTTGTAAGAGGACACCCCAAGTGGGAGAGGCTGTGGACAGCTGGGCACTAGTATTACACCAGATCCCATAGAGATGGAGACGATTGTCCAAATACTGTCTGTCAGTTGAAAACAAGTGAAAGGAGAGAAGCTAGAAATATTTGCTGGTATAACAGAAGGATTCACTCAAATTATTGAAATAGCTATATTTCATTTTTTTCAAAAATATTTTATTTTTATTTATTTGAGAGAGAGAGAGAGAAAGAGAGAGAGAGAATGAGAGAGAGAATGGGTCTCCAGCCACTGCCAATGAACTCTAGATGCATGTGTTCCCTTACACATCTGGCTTACATGGGACCTGAGGAATCGAACCTGGGTCCTTTGGCTTTGCAGGTAAGGCTAAGCCATCTCTCTAGGCCCCACTACTTTTCATTCTTTAGTGGTGACATGAAGCCAAACAAATATTTATTTGAAATTAAACAACCACCATGTGACCATGCAAAGACTATTACACTATGATTGAATATGAACTTGAATATGATATCATTGAATAGCACAAAGATACATTGTGAAACTGACTAGCTATGCTCTCTCACTTTTTTGCCATACATTCCTCTTCACGGTGATGTCTGCCTTCTTACTCAGCAGAAGCCAAGATGAGGAAAGAACTCAGCGTCAAGTTCTCAGTCTTGCGCACCTCTTGGGTGGCTAAGTCACATCAGCCAGAGGTTTCTGATGCTAATGTTCTTGCTCCTTCTATCACACCATGTTGCCTGCCATGCGCACTGACCTGCATGACGGAGGACACAGTGAGGGATACAGGACTTCATGACCCAAACGATCAAGGTTCTGGAGTTAGCCAAGGATTTGCTTCTGCCTTTGCTTCATGTCCACCATCTACCTCACAGTGTAGCTGTTACTTGTCAAAAGCGGGCCATTATCCAGCGCCATCTTGAACACTCGGCTAGGGTTTCTCATGTGCTGGGACAAGGCATCAAGCCATCTTGTTCAAAAATATGAAAGGTGGGCTGGAGAGATGTCTTAGTGGTTAAGGTGCTTGCCTGCAAAGCCAAAGGACCTCTGTTTGATTCCCCAGTAACCAGGTAAGCCAGATGCACAAGGGAGTGCATGCATCTGGAGTTCTTTGCAGTGGCTGGAAGCTCTGGAATGCCCATTCTCTGTCTCTTTCTCTCTGTCTCTTTCTCACAAACAAACAAATAAATAAACAAATAAATAAATAAAAATAAAATTTAAAAAACTGAAAGGCAAACTATGATAACAGGCATACGGTGTCCACATACGAAGCTTATCCTCATCAAGTGGTCATTGCTGTCCTGGATCTTGTTAACCTCCTTGGTCTCACAGGTATCTTAGCCAGTTCTCCTGGCACAGGCGGGTCACTGTAGTATGTGACATTCAGGGTGTCCTTATATTAGTTATGTGCCTCTGCTCAACTCAGGAAATGTTCTAAGAATGAGTAAATGTTTTCGAGGCTTGCCAGTGCAGCTGTAGAAGAGCTGAAATAATTCCCATTGCATCATACTAATAACTGTTTTCACTAAAATGAGCAAACAGTTAATAGAATTAAACTGAATTATTTATTGTCAAAGAAATTATCATAATTTTATAAAATAATATTTATATCTAGGTTGATCTGCATATGTTATTCCATAGTGTGCAAGAGCTCATACTTTTAAGGAAGAGGAAATGTCTCTGGAGGACAGAGCCAAATTCCCTCAACTTTTACTGAAACTCATTTACAAGCTTCCTTCGAATTCCTGGCCATATCCATTTGCAGCATTATTATTTAATAATACTGCAGATTTATCTTACTTGAAGTAAACCACACGGATAACTTGTGAAACTGATTAGATATGATTTCTTACTTGGCACGTGTATTTACCATACAATGATTTTTCAAAAGCTTATTGAAAATGGAATTTACTGTGTAAAGACTTCTGTTTCCATATACACTTCAGGGAATACTGGTTCTCTTTGACATAGCAATGATGTGTATGTGTATGAATGGATTATCACAGCTCCAACAGTCATGGGGCAAGAAATACATTAGGCAAAGGGTCCTCCTCAGCCTTGTCTCTGTTGCTCAAGTCCATGGTGGTGCTGCTTTGTCCTTAGAGACCACTATCCATGTGTGTGTGTGTGTGTGTGTGTGTGTGTGTGCATTCAGGAGGTATTTATTTTATTGAAGTACTGGGGATGGAACCCAGGGCTTTGTACATGCTAGACCAGTGCTCTACCATTGATATATACTCCAGTTCTGATACCCATCAAGCCTATCCCAGTACCTAGGACATGGAAGATGTTCCACAGACATCTGTTAAACTCATTCATTTAATTGTTTACTCAGTCATTTTTTCATATTATTCATCTAACCTGTACTGAGTGCCTTCTGCAAGACAATCACTGGTGTCAGCATGGAAAGATTCAAATATGTGTGTGAATGCTTGTCTGGACAAGGTGTCTATGGCCCCAGGCCCTAGTATTTCTGAAGTATTTATGGCATTAATTCGAAAGGCCACAGTACCAGAGTATGTGATAGTTCAAATTATTGGTGGATCAGTGATCACTTTCCCTCTATGGGAGAGGAAAGATATTTTCTGGTGCCAGTGCCAATAAGCTTTAGATTATATGGTCAAATATGTTCCTAGAGTCAAAATTTAAAATGTTCTCCTCTCTTTAGAAATAGCGATAAAAATGTCTGTTAGGAGCTCAATGTCTAATGAAGCACTCTTTAATCTAAAAATCTAAAAGCCAAAATGTGCACAGCTTGAAACTTTTTGAGTACTACAGGACACTAGCATTCAACTCTTGACCTCACATGACTTGTCACAGTCCAAATTCAGGTTAGACTAAAAATATACAAAGAGCTGTGTGGTTACGTGTATAGGCTCTGCATGAAACATGCAAACTTGCTATGAGATGTCTCATCAAACATACAAATGCTTAAAAAATCTAAAAACCCGAAATCCAAAGTTCTTGTGTTCTCAAGCATTTCATACAATAAATTTTCAACCTGTAATATTAGCTCAGTGATACACTTAATGAATATATAATAGGACCCCAAATAATAAAATCTGCATTTTATGCATTCTTCCTATGAGAATTCATCCTAACTTTCAAGCAGTAGTAGCATGTGAGATTCTTGAGGGGGAAAACACTTTTCTATATTCAGTTTTATATGTCCAGAACACTTCTTAATGTGATGTGTATGCGTAAGTATATTTGCTGAGGCCGGAGAGATGGTTTAGCTGTTAAGGTGTTTGCCTACGAAGCTTTAAGGTCCCATGTTAGACTCTTCAGATCCTGTGTAAGCCAGACACACAAGGTGACAGAAGTGTGCAAGGTCGTGCATTCACACAAGGTGGCATGAGCATCTGGTATTCGATTACAGTGGCTGGAGGCCCTGGTGTGCCCATTCTCTCTTGCTCTCACTCTCACATTTTTAAAAAAAAAAAAAGGCCATTCTGTTGGGCTTGCCTCAAAAAAAATTGCTGAATGGTTGCCAACCTCACTGCATGAAAAGTTATTATTGATTAACAAGAGAAAGAAAATTATCCTAATAATTCACAATGCACAAAATATGTGTGATACTCAATTTAGAAGATATTGATTATTTTTTGTGAAAATGTAAATTGTGCTTAATTAAAAAATTCAGTTTTGGGCTGGAGAGATGGCTTGGTGATAAAGCATTTGCCTGCAAAGCCAAAAGACCCAGGCTCAATTCCCCATGACCCACTTAAGCCAGATGCATAAGGTGGCATATGTGTCTGGAGTTTGTTTGCAGTGGCTAGGGGCCTTGGTGCGCCCATTCTCTCTCTCTCTCCCTCAAAAAGATAATAAAAATTTAAAAATATACAAAATTGCTTTAAAATTTTGTTCTTTTCCCCAATGAATTTTTAAAAATAAAATAGAGGATGAAAAAAAATCATCATGAGGGTGTGAGCCACACACCATGGTCATTAATGGCTTTTGGCAATGTATGTTGGCATAGTGTTTCTGAAAGTCTACTGGGGAAAATACCTCAGACTTTCTTCAGTACACACCCAGCAATAATAGTACTAGTAACATCCTTAGGGAGATAGCCTGACAGAAGAGCAATGTTCTTATATGTACAAAACTGCCTTTAAAAATTTTTTATATTTATTTTTATTTTGGAGAGAGACAGAGAGAGACAGACAGAGAGGGAGAGGGAGAAAGAGAATGGGCGCGCCAGCAGCCTTTCAGCCACTGTGAATGAAATCCAGATTTGTGCGCCCCTTTGTGGGCAAGTGCGGCATTGAGCCCTTGCGTCACTTTGCATCTGGCTTAACGTGGGACCTGGAGATTGGATCCACTGGAGATTGGAACTGGAGTTCTTAGGCTTAGGAGGCAGGTGCCTTAACCACTAAGCCATCTCTCCAGCCCAAGACTGCCTTTTGTTGTTTGTCTGTTTATAACTTATAACTTCCATATGTATAAACAATGTATCCTAATTATGATTCCCTAATACCCATTTGCCCACCCCCTTCATACTTTTATAACCAGAGGTGCGAGCACTCCTTTTTTATTCCTTGATATATGGGCCCACGGTCAGGAGCTCATTGCCATAATTGATTCCACAACATGTAGGACAAGGTGTTCTCTCTCTGCCTCACACAGCCAGTATTTGGCTGAAGTTACTTTTTCCCTGCAGACATCAAGACAGATGACTACTTTGGTTAATTCCTGATAAATGTCAGGTACCGGGTTGCTTGTTGCAGGCAGGGTCTGTATTCCATGAGAACAAGGACACAACAGTTGTCTCGACCCATAAACACAGTGTGTTCACGTGTATTGGAACAGAAGCCATTAAGGGGCCACTGAGTGGTAAACAAAATGTGCTTAACTAGAAAAGGGACATACAGTTTAGTATTTATAGGATAAAAGCTATTCTCTATTTAATAAGTGCATTGCCAAATTCAGAATTCCCTTTAAGTTCTCCCCAATGTTATTAACGTTCAACACATCTGTCTGCTCTATTTATTAGGTGTCTTGTGCTTTGACATACTGTAAAGTGGGGGGAAGATGAATCAGTGTGTGCCCCTTAGAATGTCTGAAGAAATAAGTCATGAATTATTGTATTGCACATCTCTATTGGTTTAATCTTGTTTACATCACAGTGTGGTAGTTTGAATGTATGCCCCCCATAGACTCAGGTGTTTTATTAAAGTTTGTAACTTGGGTCTCCAGCCACCTGGCTGGAGGAGGTGTCACTGGGGGTAGGTCCAGAAGTCCAGCCCAAAGGTGTGTTTATGGGTGTATTTGAATTCCAGCCCAAAAGTGTGTTTAGGGGTGTATGTGAATTCCCGCCCAAAGATGTGCAGAGAGGTGTGACTTCTATCCAGGTTTCTGCTGCTTGTAGGTGTTTGCTGGCTAATGGTGGTTCTTCCCCCTGCTTGGATTTATGAAAGGGAGCCAGCTTCATGGGCCATCAATGGAATGTCCCCTGGATCTGTAAGCTTGAAATTAATTCCTTCCTCCCATAAAATGTGCCTGGTTTGGATGTTCCAGCAATGTTGAACCATCTACAACACCACCTAGGATTATTAATGTTTAATATACCTATCTGCTGTACTTAATAGATGTCTTGTGCTTAGTCATTCTGTAAGGGGGGAAGGGGAAAAGAATCAGTGTGTACCCCTTGGAATGTGTGAGGAAAGAAGCGTCATGGACTATTTGGTGCTGGTCTGCTGTCTATGACTGGCCTTGTGTGGGCCATCTCTGAGGATCTAATCTCATTTATATCACAGTATGCATGTTAGGAATTGTTCTCAGTTTGAAATGAGGAAACTGAGTCACCATAAGACAAAATAACTTGGTTATGACAAAACAATTTAGTGTTTAAGGTTTCAAATCTAAGTCAGGGCTTTACTTTTGCTAAACTTAATTGTTCAGTAAGAATATTGTCAAAGAGCTTGTAATCCAATTTAATATGGGGCTAGAAAGAGCATGGGAAGACCATCAGGGATGTTTAAAAATTATCTGTGTTTGTAGCAAAAAAAAAAAAAAAATCAATGAAAGAACAGTGTGTGGTTTACAATAGTGATAAAGCATGTGGGAAAGGAGATAACCTCAAAGTTTGCTTTCTTTTGTCTTCACTGTCAAATACGAACACTTTCCAAACCATAAGAGGAAAAACAGACAAAAATTCCAGGGGAATTTGAATCTATGTTGATAAAGATATTTTGAGACAGAAGCAAGTGGATTTAAATGAATGGAGTCTCCTATAGATGAGATATAAACTTGAGAACTAGAGCAACGTCATACAGAACAATGTGATCTAGTTTCCCCGGCACAGAACACCTGACAAAAACAGCTGATGGCAGGGAAAAGGGTTATTTTGGCTTGAAGTTTTGAGGGAAAGCCTCATGACTGCAGGAAAAAGGTGATAGAGCTGAGGCTGGACATCACCTCTGCTGCAGCAGGAGGAAGAGAGAAGCCAAAGAATGAGCTGAGCTCTGGCAAGGGAGGGGAGATGGCTGTAATACACCAAAGCCCTCCAGCAAAGGCTCCAGTTCCCCAATTGCCACCAGCTGGGGACCAAGCATTGAAAACACATGAGTTTTTTTTGGGGGATGTCTGATTCTAGCCACCCCATTTGTTATACTGCTTCCCACTATCCTGCACTCTGCATAGCAGTATATGTTTTATTTGTAATTACATATCTACTTGTGTGGTTATAACAATGATTATTTTCCTTTTTAGACTTAGCCTACATTTTCCCCATGCCACACTGTCCCCCCTTGGGGCCATTATTGTGTCTGAAATATAGCTGGTATGCTTTCAAAGAATGAAGGAGTTGAATGAATCTGTGCAGGTGATTACCGAGACATCAGTGAGATGTGAGGAGGAGGATGATACCCTGGCTTTGACAATAATGACGATAATTAGAACGCTTTTAATAAGCAGTAAAAAGCTGGCAACCTTCAGGGCACAAGCTACCAAAAGTCTATTGGCTGCTACAGAAAAAGTTACTTAATCTGAGTGATTGGGGGGGGGCATTAATTTTCTCATCGATTATAATTTTAATTCTCTGCTGGGTCCCCAAACTTTATTTCCTGGATACTTTTCAGTTGCCATTGTATATAGCCCGATTCATTGTTGATTTTTGCTCTAAAGCATGCAGTTATAAAGTTTAATGGTCTGTTAAATAATATGAGGAGAAAATAAGTGACCTATAAGACACAGGTCAAATAATTTCCAACTAATTCCTTTTTTAAAAAATTTTTTGACATTTGTGGCAGAAAAAAAATGTAACAAATTGGGACTTATTCAGCATTTTATCAATGATTGATTCAGACCTAAATCTAATATTCCAGCATCCTTATAAATAATAAAACCTGCATGTGATGATTTTTTAATTTATCAATTTCACTTGGTTCAGGTTCTTTATTTTGGTAGTTGAAGATAACATACTTTGAATAGAATCAGAGTGATATTCAGGAATCTAATGGCATATTGACTGCTTAGAGCCACGAGTTTCTTAAAACAGAATTGAGACAGCAGTTATCCTCCTACAAGATATCTTAAAAAAAAAAAAAAACAACAGCAAGTCTCCCACAGGAAATATGGACATATTTAAAAATTACTCGAAATTATCACCATGTCCACTCCTACTCAGATTCTCCCATTCAATCTGTTTAGGGACACTGAGTGCATCTTAGATTCTAAAGGGTGATGTTGCCTATGTCCTCATCTTGCCACATTCACTTAGAAATAGCACAGAGAGGAAATGATTTAAAGTGTGTGTGTGTGTGTGTGTGCGATTCCACCTCTGCCTTAAGATGAACTCAGTGATTATGTCAGCACAGTGCAAAGATCTGTGATTGACCAAAAAAAAAAAAAAAAAAAAAGTCTGTATGAAAGAGGAAGTTATTATAGGTTACCTTGAAAGGTTATTGTGCTACTAACATCAGTTTTTGAGTGATATCTATTTTATGCTGAGCATATATTCTAGGCTAGCACTGTGCTAAATTTATCAGATACATTACTTAATGTATACTTTAAATTAATCAGATGCCAGTTGAGTATTTTCCTGCTATTCAATTTCCAGAAAAAATCAAATCTGAAAATTCAGTATACTCCTAAATCTTCCAAAAGTCTCAAGAACACTATTTTCAAAGGACCTGTCCTTTACATATTGTCAATGATTTTTTTAAATGACCATTCCTTTGTCATGTCCTCATCTGAAATCACTGACAGCAGTCATTGATGAACGTGGGTCATTAGACTCTGCAGGCAAGTACCTCAACCACTGAGCATCCCTCCATCTCCACCCTCCACCTTTGAAAACTGCCTTTCTTAGATTTCCTTGGTAACTTCAAGTTGGCTGTCTTCTCTTATGCAACATTAATTCTACTTCCTAATGATTTTATTGTCAGCTATCCAGGTACCCAAGAGCCCACTTTCTATAGCATGATTTGTCATGGCAGTTGTCTTCAGAGAATCCTATATTCAGCAATTGCACATATGCATATAATAAAAAGAATCAAATCAGACTAGTGGGTATATTTTCAATAAAGTATATTCTATCTCATTTTCCTTCATTCCCAAGATCTACTCTCCCAATATGTGAACTTCAGTTATTTTACAAGTTTCTTGTATAATTGTGGTGTGTGTTTCTAAATATTTATATGGGTATCATAATCTTTGTATTTTTACAGTTCATACTTGAAGTTCAGGACCTACCCATTTTAATGTGCCACCCACATTACTATTCCATGCTGTTTCTAAATATTTCTTTACCAAATTTATTAATTATTGGACTATTTTATTATTCTATTTTTATCTTTCCAAACTTTCCAATAAATCTGGTATTTTTAAATGTCAAAGCATAACAGGTAATGCACATTTACCCCCTCCCTTCATCTGAAAGACTCCTTTCCAGCCTTTTCTCTTCCTTCTCAGTTTGGTCATGTGTTATAGACAGATCCATGTTGCTGGGATGAAGATCCAACCAGACACAGTTTCTGGGAGCAAAAGGTTTATTTCAAGCTTATAGATCCAGGAGAGGTTCTATCAATGGCAGAAGAAACTGTCTCCCTTTCACAGATCCAAGCAGAGAGAAACCACCAGCAGCCAGCAAACACCAAAAAGCAGCAAGCAGGAACCTGGAACTCAAACTCTTCTCCTCACACCTTCCGGCTAGAATTCAGATCTACCCAGTGGCGTGTTCTCTCTAGCTGGAACCTGCCCTCTAGGGGCTGAAGTTGAAAGCTCCCTTTTAATAGATCACCCAGGTATATGAGGCCATACATTCAAACTACCACCCCATGTAACAGAGGTCATCCAGAAACTTCTCTTGACCTTTTTCAGGGTTGATCATATTTTCAGGATGCTATTTGTTTTCCATGCCCTCTGTTTTGTTTTTACTACACTTTATCTTACAGCATCTCTTTAGAAGAGAGCACATGGAAAAGAGGATATTTAATCTTTGAATGCCTAAAAATGTCTTTACTCTACACTCACGTTTAATCAATCCTATGGCTGGAATAATATATACCTATCATTGGAGTGGAATAGTCATGGAATATCTCTTACACACCCTCCATACACCTCTATGATCATTCACCTTGTGAGTTTTCTTTTCACAGTTCAAAATAAGATGTTCTTTTAGCAGTTTCCCTTGCAACTATTGGACACTGATGGGACTTCAAACATGAGGACACATCACTGAAGGATTTCTATTAAAAAATACATTGGTTGTGAAGGAGAGTTTTTTTTTTTTTTTTTGAGACGCTTGAGCAGTTTCACAGACCTAGTGTAGTCTATTGTGCATGGCATGTGGAAGAACTGGAGAAAAGTTTTGCTGTGTGGTGTTCTGCAAGGTTTTGGGCATTGATGCTGTAACCCTGGTGCTGGTATGTCTTTGTTTGTTTGTTTTGCATTCCCAATGACTCAGTGAAACACTCTATTCTTTACAAAGTTCATTTTTTTTCTTACCCTATAGTATTGTTTCCAAGTAAAGCTGATAAATGATAATGGTGGCTTAGAATTCTAGAATGGGTACAATTTTCCATGAGACAAGAAATTTGTCTCCGTTGTCTTCAGATAGCCAATATTGCTTATCTCATGTGATTCTAATTGTTCAATAAGTGTGTGCGCATGCAAGCATGTATATGTGTGTATTTTCTATGCTTTGCTTCCAGTATCTCCTCTTACCTCAGTGAAATTTCTAATGTTTCTTTTTAAAATTGTATTTATTTGTGAGAGAGAGAGATTGAGAGAGAGAGAGAATGGGCATGTCAGGCCCTCCAGACACTACAAATAAACTCCGCACACATGTGCCATGATGTGCATCTGGCTTACGTGGGTACTAGGGAATCAAACCTGGGTCCTTAGGCTTCACAGGCAGGGCCTTAACTACTAAGCCATCTCTCCAGCCCTCTAATGTTTCTTATTGGGGATTTTTTTCACATATTATTCTGGGCATTCTCAAGGACTTTCTGGAAATTTGCTTGGCTCATTTCAGGGAAATATCTCTTCAGTAATTTCTTTATTCACTAATTCTGGATCCCCTGCAGTTGTAAAGCTGGATACAATCCCTAATTATGTTACTGGGTCTTTCCTGATTTCTAGCTTCTGTGGCATATTATTTCCTGGATTCGTCAATATTTACTTTTAAATTTATCCAAAATATTTTTTTCTAATTTTTTTCTGCTCATTTTTATTCTGGTAGCTCCTTTTTAATAGGTTTCATATTTTTTAATTTATTTTATTGATTTGTTTATTAGAGCAGGGAAGGATGGGTGTACCAGGGGCTCTAGCCACTGCAAACAAACTCCAGACACATGCACCGCCTTATGCATCTGGCTAACGTGGGTCTTGGGAAATTGAGTCTGGGTCTTTTGGTTTTGTAGGCAAATTCCCTAACCACTAAGCAATCTCTCCAGCTCAACTTCATGTTTTTTAGAGAAATTTCATGGTAACAGTAACACTAAATAGAAGGAACAGTGATTTCCCATACACTCTTGCTTTTCCACAGGCCAAACCTTTCTTATTGTTAATATTCCAAAAGTATGGGGTATTTGCTCCAATTGATGAATCTATGTGGACACATAATTGTCCCTTAGTAGTCCATTAGAATTTACTGGTGTTGCTGTACACACACTGAGTTTGGGTAGATGTGTCATGACCTCTCCCCACTGTTAGGGTGTCACATAGAGTGTTGTCACTGCCCCATCCTTTGTGCCCCTCCTCCACACCCTTCCCCTTCTCCCTGCCTCTGGAAAGAATTGGCATTTTTACTTTCTCTGTACTTTTATTGGTTGACTTCAAAAGCTGAGTTCTAAGGCTTTGGGCGGGGGGGGGGCAAATTATTAGCTTTTTGTGCCCTTTGGGATGCAGGCTTCAGCTTCCTTAGTTTTTATGTTACTTTCTGTTCCAGCATATATTTCTCATCTCTCAAATATTTGTTAAAATGATTTAACTCTATTTCTTCCTCTTCTCTCTCTCTTTATGTCATACTCTAAAACACTTAATTTCTTTTGTGATTTTAATGTTTAGAACTTTTTCTGAAAATTTTCATATATGTACCTTGTGTATCTTTACCATAATCCTCTTACATTATGTTCTGTTGGTTTCGCCCTTCTTACCCCCTTTTAAGCCCCTTCTTTTCAGTCATCATTTCAGTATAATTTGGGGCGACTTCAAAAACTTTTTAAAAATGTGATCAACTTACTTATAATAGAGACGTCTTGCCAATTAACTTTCCCAAATCCTGGTCATCCTTTTGGTGAGGAATTTTGGTTTCAAATATCAAAGTGCCATGGTCAACTCATCATAACTATGAAGGAGACATGACCTCTTAGTTAATACCTCAGAGAACGAGACCCAGAGAGCTTCCCATAGCTTGTCCACAGCCATATCCACTCAGTAGGCAGCCCAACAAAAATCTCCAATTCAGACCAGTCTGATTCTGAAGGTGGGTTTGTGAATACACAAACACTGCTAAGAACATTGATGCTTCATGCATCACACGCTCTCAGTGATGGCAGCTGTTGGTCAGGTGAACTCATTTTATGTCTAGTATGAGCAGAGTAACATAATTATTGCTACATGTAGCCTCAAGCATAATTTGAGCCTAATTGTCACAGATAGCATTCTTGGCAAATTTCTTTGGACTTAATGTATAGGTACCATGACATCCAGCCACCAAAGATGTTGGCTTCCTGACTCCTAGAGCCCGTGAATATGTCTGATTGTTCGACAAGGGGAATTTATGTTTATAGATAAAAACAAAGCCTGAAAATAAGCTGCCATTTAGATGTCTGAGTGAGTCCAACTTCATCTTAAGGGACCTTACCAATAAAAGAGGGAGACCCAGTAGAGAGAACCACAGTGAAGGCAGCTTGAGAAAGACTCACACTGTTGATGCTGGCATTGAGAGGAGCCGGCATAGTTTGTGTAGTGTGGTGGCTTGAATCAACCACCCCATAAACTCATCTGTTTGGAGTGCTTGGTCCCCAGCTGATGGCAAATTTTGGAGGTAGAGCCTTGCCAAAGGAGGTGTGTTGCTGGAGAAAAGGTGATATAGCCAGCACCCCCTTGCTAACGTTCTGCTCACTCGCCTGCTCTGATCTGCAAGTGCTGTGGCAGGGAGTGATGCCAAGCATCTGCTAGTGCCATGCTCCCCCTGCCTTCATGAGGCTCCCCCCGAAACTGTAAAATAAATAAAATAATAAACTTTCCTCCCGTCAGCTGCTTTTGGTTGGGTTCTTTATCCCAACAAGAAGAACGTACCTGCAACATGTAGTCTCTCTGAAAACTGGCAAAGGCAAGACAATGCATGTCCCCTTAAGGAATCTGTTTCCAGGAAGGACACAGCCTTGCCCACACTTATTCCTGGCCAGTGAAACTTATTTCAGATTTGTGACTTATAGAACTGTAAGATAAAAATTCTTTGGTTTGTTTCAAGAGAGTACCCTTTTGATCATCTGCTATAGAAGTGATAAGACATGAGCACATTGATAAAATAAAAGTGTCCATGTATGTGTATGTGTGTATTGCATGTGTGCCATTTACCAGTACAGAAAGACACTTAGTGTTCACTTGGGAGATGTTGTAAAAGGGCTGGACTATGGTCAAATATTAATCCCAGAGGTAGAAAGAAAGGAGAAATTGTATCTACAATGCTTGCTCAGAGGTGGGGTGGGAGGTACTACGCTTCATCTTCAAGACAAACAAGACAGGAAGTTTTTTTTTTTGTTGTTGTTGTTTTTCTTTTTTTACCCATAATGCTGCTACTGTATGCAGAGTATAGACCCTGTTACAGAACATGGGAAAGGGAGAAAAACAGCACAAAGATGTGAGCCATAGTTAGTCCTGGGAAGACGATAGGAACAAACTGTCTTCCTTGAAACTGGAGGGAAAGAATCCCCTTAGCATCATCACCGGATGTGCATTAAATCATGAAATGCCTCTTATTTACTTCGGGAGTGAGGGTTGGAAGGTAGGTGGGAGAGAGAGCAGGTATATCAGTATGTAAATGAGATAGGGGGGAAACAAACAGCGCTCTAATGGGAAGATGACCACTGCGCAAAGTAGAAGCCAGTTCTTCTAGTGATTTCTGTGCAGCGTGCAGCTCATAGGGTGTCTCTATTTATCACCAGCACCCTTTGGTCAGGGGCTGAAGGTTGTCACAGGGTCAGCTATTCACTGCACTATGAGTGAGGTAACCTTCTCTGGCAAGTAGATGTTGGGTTCCAAGGAATTGTGTCCTGCTATGTTACTACCGCATGGCACGCATCACTCGGCATCTGTGATTAGCTAGAATTGTATCAGCAAGATTTCCAAGAAAGGAAAAAAAAGATGAGACAAAATGGAAAAAAAAATATTACTGATCACAGTGTTAAATAGTCGTGAACTTCTCAGAGAACAGGGACTATGAATTGGTGTAAGAAGTTGCTTATGTTCACTTTGCACATCTCTGTTAACTTTATGAGAGCCCGGATGAGTACAGACATGGAGACTCAAATCTGATTACTTTAGTCACGATATTGGTTCTCACAGAAGACTGACAGGACAAGTGGCACCAATCTTGCATCCTAGGTCTATTGAATTATGGATGTGTGCTTTTTAAAAAAGATATTTTATTTTTATTTATTTATTTGAGACTGAGAGAAAGAAGTGGTGGTGGGGGGAGATAGAGAATGGACACTCCAGCCACTGCAAACAAACTCCAGATGCATGTGCCACCTTGTGCATCTGGCTTACGTGGTTTCTGGGGAATTGAACCTAGGTCCATTGGCTTTGCAGGCAAGTGCCTTATCCACTAAGCCATCTCTCCAGCCTGATGTGTGCTTTTTATAAAAAAGTAAACTAAAACAATAAGAAAAATCAAAGCCCCAGTAGGCATACTTTTCAATGTAGACAAATGACAGGTTTATAATATGTGGCTGAGGGTGAGGTCAAGCGATTGGCTGTACCCTTCTTCTTCTCCTGCAGATGGAACAGTTGGGAGCATCATCTTTATCCACTAAGAACTGCCACTTCATGTCAGTGTAGACTCAGCTTATATAAATTCACAGCAGGCTCAACTAACCATAGCAGATGTAATGGCCTCAAAATGAACAATGTAAAAATAAGTCAAAAAGCAAACATTTGGACGTTTCTTTATTCTTAAACTTATATTTGAAGATGACGGTCAATTATACTCTGAGATTTGGGGAAAAAATGCAAATGAAAAACTGTTCCTTTTCATGTTATGTTCTCGGAGATGTTCCATTAAAAAGAAAAAAAAAAATTGAGAGCTCCAGCTTTGGAAATGTCTAGGTGAAGGCTCACCGCTCTTATTTTGACATTACTTGTTGTCAATCCTTGGGGTCTCCTTTCTTGTATCTGTCCAGTGAGGTGGTTCTTCCTCCAAAGGACAATGCAGAGGGCCTGGATTAATATCCAAAATACTTTCACTGTCGAGTCTGAGAAGACTGTGCTGTCCATTCCTCCTTATTCAGTCTTGGGTTTTCTCAGGATGGAAGGAATGCTGGTTATGCTGTGACGGAACTCAGCACTGTTTGCTGACGTTCTTTTCATTTCTAGGTTGTGCATGTTGCTGGTGATACTTAAAAGAAGGAAGCACAAGTATTGTCTTTTAGGAACTCAAAATCTGGAGAAAGTATAAAACACTATTTTCAATATCTAGAGTTATGTGCTACAATGAACATTTTTACTTAATATTAAAGGACTCCAGATCATGAGGTATTTGATTCTGCCCAGGGAAAACATAAAGGCCAAAGTGAGGTGTTAGAGGAAGCAATGTTTGAACTCTGCATTGATAAATAAATCAGATTCACTATGATAACACGAGACTTAGGGACCTCTAAACACAAAGACCATGTTACAAATTGCTTCAGGGATCAGAAGTTCAGGTTATCCTCAGCTATATAGTAGATTGGCTGCCAGCCTGAGCTTTATGAAACTTTGTGTCAAAAACAAACAAACCAATGATGAGGAAGTAAGATGATTAAAAACAAACCCGGAAGTCCCAAGTGGCAAGGACAACAATATAGAAGATGACAATAGAATAGATGGATGAAAGCTGAAATCAACAGACTGAGTGAAGATGAACTCCTGACTGGGTGGAGGGTGACACACAGCCGCAAAACCGTTTGAACCACATGGGTGATAGACATCCCTGACACTTAGAATCTGAGAAGACTGAAAAATAAGTATATTATTACCAAAGTTATGGAAGAAGCACAGCTGCAGCTTTCCTCCTTCAGCTCATAGTGCCAGGTGGACACGCCTCTTTTTATAAGTGAAGTCGTATATTTTCTGGGAATCTGCAGTCATTTAGATTCTAGGTATAAGACATGGAAATTAGAGAGGAAAACTATGCATACATTGTATATCTTACATAACATCATAAAACCTCTATAAGTGTTCTCTATACTATTCTTTATATATGTTTATAGATAGAGAAGAGTAAGATATGTGCTGGTGAGGGGGTGGAGTGAATTAGAACAGCCAATCATTTTTTTAACATTTAAATGTTGAATTGTCTACTAAATGAAAAATGCAATTTTATAAAAACTTAAAAAGAGAATTTTCGGGTGCACGCCTTTAATCCCAGCACTCGGGAGGCAGAGGTAGGAGGATCGCCGAGAGTTCGAGGCCACCCTGAGACTACCTAGTTAATTCCATGTCAGTCTGGACCAGAGTGAGACCCTACCTTTCAAAACCAAAAAAGAGAGAGAGAGAATTTTCGCTCTTCACCATAAGATTTGATGATGAATCAATTCTATTTGACACTCAGACAAAACCATTTTATTTTGGCACATATGGGCAGTTCTTACAGCATAATTTATATCTGCCCATTGCTTTAGGGTTCCTAAGAAACAGGGATAGATTCTTGTAGTGCAAATGGGACACAATTTTCCCTCAAGCCATCTATTTCTTCAATCAAATATCAAAATGAACAAAATTCAGATTATGATAGATACTGCTGTTAGATTCTTAGGAAAGAACCCTGGATTGTAAGTTTCATCTTCTCTCTGGTGCAACTTACAAATAACACCGTGGCTGGTGCACAGTCGTCTGGCAGGTGTAGAGAGATTTGCAACATTGGTTCAGTGCCCGACAGTGAGCTGAGCGGTGATCAAGGTCCCTTTCCTTCCATGACTATGTCTTATCTCAGTGTTGCTGGTACTGCATATAAAACACTTTCTCATCATTATACCAAGGTGTCCCTTCCCTCTATGGGGCACCTCACTTATTGATCGTATGAGTAAAGATGCACTGAGATTTTCTCTACCCAACCATTTCACTTTACAAATGAGAGCTTGCTCTTTACCAAGTATCTACCTTGGAAAACTAGATGCTAAACCATGCACTGTGATGGAAAAGAACTTCTTCTTTGCATTCCTTTGGGAAGTGAAACATGCTTTTGACCCCTATCCAGAGAATAAACTAAGCTTACTGGAAATAAGTTAGATAAGAAAGTCAATAAATTCCATTGGAACAATTAAGTTGAGGAGAGCAGTATCGTTTTGTGAGTAACAGCTGTACCATTCTAATAACAGCATTTTTTCCCCTTTAGGTGACTGTTTCAAAAATATTATCCATTGAGCTGGGCATGGTGGTGCATGCCTTGAATCCCAGCACTCAGGAGGCAGAGGTAGGAGGATCACCATGAGTTTGAGGCCACCCTGAGACTACATAGTGAATTCCAGGTCAGCCTGCACTAGAGTGAAACCCTACCTTGAACAACTAGTGTATATATAGATATAGATATAGATATAGATATAGATATAGATATAGATATAGATATAGATATAGATAGATATATATCCAGTGGAATATATATATATATATATATATATATATTCCACTGGATATATATAGATTCAAATAGATAAAACACCCAATGGCTGAATAATCCATAGCTTTGTGCATCACTGCTCCATTGCAAGTTGATTTCATGTTTCTATTACTCTAGCGTATATATGTGTCAGGAGCATGGCACACTTGTTTATCTTAATTTGCCAATGACTCTTGTATACACTTAGTGCAGTGTAGTAATCAATCAGGTAATTTAAATACTTTGTTTTTGATAGTGACAATAATGCAGCCCCATTCAGCAATTGCTGGAGCTCGCTCACAGTGAAAATAAGCTCCTGTTCATACTGTGTGTCTACGGCAGTCTTCTGAGGATTACAATAATGATGGTGGTGGGAGATGTGTATACGTTCAGATTAATTGAGATAGATTGACAAAAATCATGGAATATGCGTCCTTCAGACATCTTAGTCAAGCTCCCTTGTTTTACAGAGCACTATGCGCCAGCTCCAAAACTTGGTTTTCCGGAAACAAATGGGAGAGTACCATTCAAACTGCAGGACTGGAGCTTAATAATTGCTGCCTTTTACTGTTCATTTTCTCTTCCTGTGTCCCTATTTCTTCCCTTCTCTCATCATTCCTCTCAATTTTTTTATTTGCAAAAGTCACATCTCTCCTCCCCCTCTAAGTCTGTGTATTAAATAAACTCTTTCTCACTCCCATTGCTTTTCTCCCTATTCTAAATTCTTCCCTATAAAAGGATGAAGTTTCTGACTGCCTTCAGACAGATTTAGCTGGCATAAAGGCAAGACGAGAAAGCTAATAACATTTACCTTCAAATCTGTAACAGCAGAAAATAATTAGTAGAACTTCTAGCAACGTATATTTAGTGGAGAGACCTTCCGCAACACTTAGTACAATAGACCTGTCTCGAAAATATTAAAAATTAAGCAATCGGTGTTTCTTTCCCTCTGTCAGGAAGGTCCATCAAGCTACATGCATTGCGGGTCTTAATTATCTGACCAGTGCTGCAGCTGAAGGACGGTGGAGGAAAATGAGCAACCCAAATTCATTTACGTTATTAGCCTACAGGAGAAGACCAAAGAAGACAACAAGACACGGGAGATAGGGAATGGGAACTAAGAAAATAATGGGGAGCATTCTGGAGTGTGACTGGCAATTCAAAGAGGCTCATAGTGGCAGCGGAGATTTTTAAAGTTTCTGCGTGAGTCACTAAATAGAGCTTTCTTTTTGCTTCTCCAAGACACTTCATTAAAGCCGTCATGCTTTCTAAGACTGGAGGCGTTGGATTGTTGTTTTATCACCATGTGGAGATAGGTTTTCAAACGGAAGGAAAAGAAATCTAGCTTCATTCGGAAGCTAAGACTTCTCTGTAACTCACAATGTCTAATTTTTCCCAATCTACATTAATAAGAAAAATGGCTGTGTTTCAGGAACCAAGAGTTTGAACTGAGATGTAAATTTAATTAATGCCTCTAAACAGTTGGTGACTGGCCTAGTAAGTGTTATTACTGTCTTCCTTGTTTCTGAATCATTATAATGATTAAATATGGCAAATAAATTCTACTGACTCACTGGTTGCAAGAGCAAATCCAATCCTTGACCTGTGATGCTAAATTTTCCAATGGCACTTTCAAGATGCTGCCTGTCATTGCAAATCACTCCCTGGTTTGGCTACTTGATTTATAATGTGAATGAAAGAGAAGTGCAAGAGGAACTTGCTCTACAGCTTTAGGAACCATCTGGGCCAGCACCGGGGATATATCAAGAGAATTTCTCACCCTTCTGCCCTCCCTCTCCCACCATAATGCCAAGCCCCATTATCTCTTGCTCTGGAATGTGACACTAATTCAAATGACTGTTTGTTTCATGGCAGCCTCGATTTTCAATCACGATGAAAAGCAGCAGTGGCAGGGTATTAGAGGAGAAATGGATAGTGCTAAAAAATTACAGTTTAACTTCTCATTTATCTGTGTAATTGAAAGTTACTAGCAGGGTGTGCAATGCCAGTGTTCTATCAGGAGTGAGTCATCTGTTTATGCAGCGTAATTCATCCTTCTGTGGGTCTAATGAGGACTGCTTACTTCAGGTTTTCATCAAGCCTGACAAATCACTGTGGAAGTTGGCAATGGTCTGGTTCCCAGGTGCCATTGCCTCGCAAGTATGACATAGCTCAGACTCATTTTCTTCTCTAAATATACTCCACACTTCCCTTCTTAGGTCAAAATAATGCAAAATTGGTGTTGCTTTCCCTCAACATCCGAATGGCAAATATTTCTGAATTTTTGTACTAATTAAAAAAGCTACAATATTCCCTTTTACAAAGGGAACTATTGAAGAAGAAAACAATACTTTTTTTTTTAAAAAAATCTTGCTTTATAGAATGCAGTCATTCCTTGTAAATACCTATGTGACAAATCTTGTTCTTCTCCAGCAGACTTCTTGCCTCAGATCAGAGATGCTGCTGATGGCAAGTAGCACGCAGGGTGCCCAAGCTGACACTGTTGTTGACCTCACCCTGAAAACTCAGGTGTCACTTGAAAAGCAATGTTTTTTTTTTTTTTTTTTTTTTTTTTTTTCCAGCAGAAAAGTTACAGGGTTTTGGAGATTCATGATACAAATAGAAATGGTAGGTTAATGTACCGAATTTAATATATGTACAAAACTGAATGTCAGGAACTGTAAACATCTTCACTGCTGCCATGCAATAGGCAAAAGATGATTATACAGTTGTTGCCAACTTCCCAAAGAACAGGGCGATGAAGTCTAAAGCAACAAAGTGAATTCTACCAACTTAAGTTTCTCTGTACAAGTGACATTGCTTTTATGATTTCATTTTTCTTCACAAAAAACTTATATAACAGGTAATCACATAGCAACATTGTATTTTGAATATATTGTTTATTTATTTGAGAGAAAGAGGCAGAGAGAGAAAGAGAGAGAGGGAGAGAGAGAGAGAGAGAGAGAGAGAGAGAGAGAGAGAGAGAGAGAGAGAATGGGTGCACCAGGGCTTCCAGCCACTGCAAACGAATTCCAGATGCATGCGTCCCCATGTGCATCTGGCTTACATGGGTCCTGGGGAATTGAACTGGGATCCTTTGGTTTTGCAGGCAAATGCCTTAACTGCTAAGCCATCTCTCCAGCCCAATATTGTGTTTTAAAATAAAACAAATGCAGAGAGTGATTTGTCCAAGGCTATATAGTTAGAGATGAAGGAATCTGACCTCAAATGCAATTCTCTTGGGTCTAAGACCTATGTCCTTCCTTTGTCTGCACAGTAGCTCCTGTATGTTAGGGGCTGAGGTCCAGCCTTTGGCAGGATTCTCAGTGTATCTGATATCACACTCTCTCCATGATCTGGGAAAGAAGGATTGATTTTGGCCATTTGAAATTCTTTGTAAGATTGTGTCTGCAGTGTAACCTTCAGGTCTTACTTGTTCTTCTATTACTTTTCATGTATATTCATCCTTTCTCTCATCATACACTATATAAAATGCAATACATGTTTAGCTTATTAAACTATTGAATGCTAATTTGGTATCAAACACACTGCTGTAAAGATCAAATGCTGTTCTTCAGCCTCTCCCCCAAGCATTGTGAAGAGTTCCTAGTCTTGTTCTTTGCTGTAGCTCTTACAGTGATTCATCAGGGAGGGTATTTATTGAAAGAAACAGTAAGTGGGGAATCAATGGAGGTACAGGATTTTAGTAAAGGACAGTTTATTACTTTACTTCTTGCTGTGATCAAATGCCTGGACAGAAGCACCTTAAAGAATGAAGGGGTTTGGGCTGGAGAGATGGCTTCACAGTTAAACCGCTTGCCTGCAAAGCCAAAGGACCCAGGTTTCATTCCCCAGGACCCACATAAGCCAGATGCACAAGGTGGCGCATGCGTCTTGAGTTCGTTTGCAGTGGCTAGAGGCCCTGGTGTGCCCATTCTCTCTCTGTCTCCTCTCTCTCTCTCTCTCTCTTTCTCTCTCTTTCTCTCTCTGCTTGCAAATAAATAAAAAAAAATTAAAAAAAGAATGAAGGGACTCAGTGGTCATTAGACTGCATCACATGGGGAAGGCACAGTAGGAGCTCAGATGTTCACATCAGATCCATAGTCAGGAAGCCCAGGGTGACGAGGACATGGAGCTAGACTATAAAACCTCAAAGGCCCACCCCACAATGACTGCCTCCAGCAAGGGCTCCTCAATCTTCCCCACAGCACCCAGGACCCAGCGTTCACAAACATGAGCCTATTTGAATTTCATGTTGAAATAGCAACAGACAGAAGTAATGGATTCCAGAGTCTCACTCTTCAGACTGCCAGTGTGCACATTCATTGCATTTATGAATATATTGAATAAATCGTTTCTGAAAACCCTAAGAATCACTGGGCAGTGGGCTTTTCTGAATGACATTGTTCCCGTAGCAGCAGAGGTCAAGAATCAGTAACAGATGGAGATGAAGACAGACTGGTTACCTCTGCTGCATCAGTATGGCGTTACCACTTAAATAGCCGCATCCAGTAAAAACCATCCGGTGCCTTTTGCTTTCACTAACAATGATGTCATTATTTATTTATTTATTATTAAGCCGATCTGAGGGTTCGAGGAAGAATGCAATACTGTGGACAGGTCATCTCCAAGTCTGCTTCTCTGACTTCAGTGACTGCTTGATCTGACAATACTCTGAAAACCTCAATCATGGCTATGACTTTGGGAGAAGGCTGCTTTTAAACAGAAACAAACTCCTTTATCTAATGAAGGATATCTTCCTTAAAATGACAAAAACCTATGTGATTAAAACCAAGAATATTGAAAATGTTAGAAGCCTTACACACTTAAAATAGGAAATAATAGGACATATACCCGCAGCATTGTGTAGAGATTTTATAGCTGGAAGTAGTCACTGTACTATGTTGAAAATACAATCAAATTTAGCTATTGAAGAATTGTAGAGATTGGAGAAAAAAACATTTTGCCTTTGGAAACAACATAAAGGTTTACTGTGAAATATGAATGTACTATGTATTGGAGTGAATTAGATAAATAGGACAACACAAAGGCAAATGGAGAAAATATATTTTTATATACCAGTAATTAAAATGCCATGAATAATCATACACATGTAGTTGACTTAACGAAGGAAACTATTTTGTAAATATGTAGAGATATTCTGTGCTATTAGCTATGAAGATTTTGTTTTGTAAAATGTCTGCTTATGCAATGTTTCTATAAAATAGACAATATCAAAATTCCACTGATTTTTTAAAAAAATGAATGTGATAAACATGATGAGTCTAGCTGGAAGAATGAATATCAAAAGGTAATAAGGGCTGGAGAGATGGCTTAGTGGTTAAAGCATTTGCCTGCAAAGCCAAAGGACCTTGGTTCGATTCTCTAGGACCCACATAAGCCAGATGCACAAGGGGTGCACACATCTTCAGTTCATTTGCAGTGGCTGGAGGCCCTGACACACCCATTCTCTCTTTCTCTTCCTCACTCTTTGTCTATCTCTTTCTCTCTCTGTCTCAAATGAATAAATAAATAAATAAATAAATAAATAAATAAATAAATAAATATTTTTTTAAAAAGGTAATAATTTGGGTGGAAAAGTTAGAGGGAACTTTGATGCTAGATGTTAAAACCAAAGTTACCAATACAAATGCTGGTGTAGCCCGAGTGCCTATGCAATTTAGAAGTAGAGAAGTGAGTTCAGCATGGAGAAGTGGGGAGATAGCTCAGCTGATAGCATGCTTGGTTCCTAAGCAAGAAAAACCGAGTTGGATCCCCAGTATCCATGTAAAATGCCAGGTCTGCTGGTGTGTGTCTCCAATCCCAGCTCTTAGGAGGTGGAGACAGGATCCCTGGAGCTAACTGGGCAGCCAGTCTACACCATTGGTGAGCTCCAGGCTAGTAAAAGACCCCCATCGTTAATAGGCAGGTAGAGTTCCTAAGGATGGCACCTGAAGTTGTCCTTTGGTCTTCCACATATGCTTCTCACACATTATACATTGCTGATACTTGCTTCTCCTAACAGACATGTGTACATCACATGCACACACACACACAAAAGATGTATAGAGTTGGATTAAAAGGATGCATTGTAAATTAGTGGAAAAAACTTGACTGTAAATTATATCTCACAACCCATTTTTTTCAAGCATTATCAGAGCCTATAATCCCAGTATTGAGGAGGCAGAGACAGAAGATTTCTGGAGATCTCCAGCTAGCCACTCTGTCCTAACTGGTGAGTGCCAGGCCATTGAGAGACCCTGTCTCAAAAAGAGGTAGAAGTAGGGGCAGGAGAGATGGCTTCTCAGTTAAGGAGCCTGCTTGCAAAGCCAAAGGATCCTGGTTTAACTCTCCAGGACCCATGTTAGCCAGATGCACAAGGGGGCACATGCATCTGTAGTTCATTTGCAGTAGCTGGAGGCCCTGGCATGTTATTCTCTCTCTCTATGCCTCTTTCTCTCTCATTAATAAATAAATAAATAAATAAAAATATTTTTTAAAAAGAGGTAGATGATGTTTCTGAGGGTAACATCTGAGGTTGTACTATGATCCCCCCCACATGCATGCACCTGTACATGCACCACCCCACCCATGTATGAACATGCACACACACACATGCATGGCACGCATACATAAAAATATTAAAGATGAAATTAAAAAATAAAATTGATAAAAATGAATGAATAAGGCCACTCTGGTAGCCGAAAATATGGGTCCCACATGCACTATTAAGAAAGGCTCTGGGCTGGAGAGGTGGCTTAGCAGTAAAGGCACTTGCCTGCAAAACCTAAGGACCCAGGCTCAATTCCCCAGACCCGTGTAAGCTAGATGCACATGGTGATGCATGCATCTGGAATTTGTTTGCAGTGGCTAGAGGCCCTGGTGCCCATTCTCTCTCTCTCTCTCTCTCTCTCTCTCTCTCTCTCTCTCTCTCTCTCTCAAATAAATAAATACATAAATAGTAAAATAGAAAAATGGCTCTGTCTCATGAGTTATAAAATCCAACTTTTCAAATCAATCTACTACTATATGAAGAATAAGTAAGGATGGGGGGCAGTAATTAGTTTCATTCTATACTGATGTTACTTGGAAGTGTTATTTAATGGGTAGATTAATGTACCAAACTTTCAAATGCACATATACTGTAACTGAATGATTTCACTTCTAATGTATATATTTATTGACCTGTCAATTGATATTGCATTCATGACCAGGAAAAATTACAAACAACTCAAGTGTAGATGAATAGAGCAATGATTAATGACTACAATCCAATCATACAAGAGGAATGTGGACAACAGTTTCCCCAAAGTTTTGTGCTGAAACTAAAATTATCCAAATAATTCATATATTTTTAAGAAATAAAGAGAACTGCAGAATGACATATGCTATGCATGTTAAATGACTGCTTATATGAATATGAGTGTATAATTGTGTTTTATGTCACTTCTGCTTCAATGATTATCTTTTTTTCTACTTTGAGAGAGACAGCAAGAGAGAGGGAGAGAGACAGAGAGAGAATGGGCACTCCAGCGGCCTCTCAGCCACTGTGAAAGAACTCCAGACGTGTGCCCCCCCCCCGTGGGAAAGTGCAGCATTGTGCCCTTTCGTCACTTTTTGAGTCTGGCTAAACATGGGACCTGGAGAATCAAATGGGCATTCTTAGGCTAGGCAGGTGGGTGCCTTAACTGCTAAGCAATTTCTCCAGCCCAATGATTGTCTTTATCACATATTTGTATATGTCGGAAATGCCCGAAGTAATATATTGAACAATAAACAATGATTTACAACGGGAAAGGTAAATAAGATTTGTGAGCATGTGAAACAGAATTTATATCACCTTTTGGTAGCATTTATTATTTTATAAAAAGTTTTGGCATATTAAAAGCTAATGTTGACTACTGTATTCTACAGAGTGATATATAGAATAATGTTAAATAATTATATGTTAAATGACTGAAGAAAGAAAATTTATAATGACCCTTTGTTCATCATATAGGTAATTCTCTCCAGTATATGTTTATGTTCCTAAGGTGATAAAGTAAGTCTTGCTCATCTTTGCCTCTTTAGCCCTGTTCTTTTGTAAAGGTGTAGCAGACAGCTTCTGGTTCGCTGAGATGAACTTCCAGACCAGGCACAGTTATGGAGGAAGGGATTTATTGAAGCTTTCAGATCCAGGGGAAGTTCCATAATGGCAGAAGAAGCTGGCCTGAGTTCACAGGACCAGACACTGAGATAAAAGCCCCAAGCCAAAAGCCACACAGCACAGCCACCTCAGGAACTCCCACTAGGCACACTTTGCATATCTTTAGATGGAAATCTCAAACCCACCGCTACACCTTAAGATCCACCTGACACTGTCTCCAGCCAGGTGGCTGCAGATGAAAACGACAGTCTAATAAAACACTGAACATATTGGGGGCCATCTATTCAAACTACCACAAAAGGTAATCCTTTTCTACTTCATTTACCCAAACAGCACATCTGCTCTGCTCCCTACCAATGCCATTGCCCATGCTTTTAACCATTATAAATAAGGTTCTGATGATTATTTTTGGGTTGTATTGTAACCATGAAATGTACACAGAGTTGATTTTTACCAGATGAATTTCTAGATCATTTGCTACAAATACTTACAGTCTGAAACCTACTGCAAAGCTCCTGTCAGGAGGCTGCCCCATGGCACATGAGAATCCTGGGTTCCATTCATGGTGTATATGATCAGTATTTTTCAATTTAAAATGTCTGCTACTTTTTAAATTTATCTCTTTTAGAATAAGAACACTTCTTTCATATATCCTCACTTGTCTAAATTACCACAAACATTAGCCTTTTCTTTTCAGATATTTTCCAATAGATTTCTTATGTATATGAGATATATATACAAGAGACACACACAGAAAGAGACAGAGATAGTCAGAGGGAGAGGAAGACAGATAGAGAATGGGTGCTCCAGTAGCTTCTCAGCTGCTGCAAACAAAATCCAGATGTGTGCGTCCCTTGTGGGCAAGTGTGGCATTGCACCCTTGCGTTACTTTTGTATCTGGCTAAACATGGGACCTGGAGATTGGAACCGGGGTTCTTAGGCTTAGCAGGCAGGTGCCTTAACCGCTAAGCCATCTCTCCAGCCCAATGATGTTAATATTTTTATATCAAGTATGTAGGTCGTTGCTTTATTAAGCTCTCTTTATTTCTAATATTTTTGTTAACTTAGCTTTCTACATATAAAATTCCAACACATTAAAATGTTAATTTCATCCCTTCACATATATGTAGAAAAATATATAGATAAAACTTATAATGTATGTATGCATGTATGTATGTATGTATGTATAGGTAAAATTCATTTCCTTTTCTTAGTGAATTTTGTGAAAAGAAAGTTAAACAATACTTTTAACAATCAGTGAACACCCTATCATTGTTTTTCTTTTTTGTTGCTGTTGTTGTTGTTCCACTCATTTTACTAGTTTACAAGCATGTGCATTCCCTTTTAATTTTTACATAACTATAAAAAACATTTTTAGACTTTTCTGTACTCAAAACGTATATACTTGGGCTGGAGAGATGGCTTAGCGGTTAAGGCATTTACCTACAAGGCCAAAGGATACCGGTTCGATTCTCCAGGACCCATGTAAGCCAGATGCACAGGGTTCTACAGATGAATCTGAGTTCGTTTGCAGTGGCTGGAGGCCCTGGGCGCCCATTCTCAATCTCTCTCTCTCTCTGCCTCTTTCTCTCTCTCAAATAAATAAATAAACTATATTTAAAAGAAAGAAAAGAAATTAGAAATTTTAAAAAAAGCTTTAAAAATTACGTACTTGACTGAAAGTAAAAAAATGCAGCTTCTAGAGTGTGGCTGGGAGTCCATCAAAGATGAGGTGATGGCTAGTCTCGACTGGACCTTGAATTACCCATGGACCTTGAATTACCCAGGAGACTAATCTCTGGGTGTCTCTGTAAGGGAGTTCCAGACTAGGTCAAGAGAGGCAGGAAGACACCATCCCTGGGGTCTTGCAATGCACGAGAAGGAGAAAGCTATCTGATCCCCTGCAGTGATTGCATTCTGCATCCTGACTGGGGATCCCATGTGGTCAGCTGCTTGGAGCTTCTACCACTATGCCTTCCCTTCCCCGATGGCCTTTATCGTCTGGAACCACAGGCCGCAACAAACCCTTAGGTCTCTCCTTGTCAGGTATTTGGTCACAGTGATGACAGAAGCAACTCATATAAATGGGGACATTGAGTAGATGACCCTTCGCAGATGAGTGAGGTAGAGAAACGGATGACGGTCCAGGCTGGGCTTCAGATGTTCTGTAAAGCGGTACTTCGTTTTACATTGATGTTTTGTTTGCTAAAAAGGAAAGACATCATGAAACTTGCATCCCAGAGAGAAAAATGAGTCTAAAGAGTGTAATTCCACACGGAGAAAGACAGCCTAAAGCTTCTGGAATGGGAAGTTGACTTGGTTTATTACATTATTAAAATTTTTAGTTTTAGGTAAAGAGGTAAGGAAACTCTATTACTCTCACACTTAGATCATTCCCAGGGGCACTCGGAATTCTAAAAGTTAATGTGCTTTATCCATTTTCTGTTTATTACTGCATCACTGCATTTTGCCCTGCCATATAAGAGAAGTAATAAGGAAAAACTGAGTCAACTTTGAGTTAGAGTGGTTTACAGACTGTAGAATACCTTTTAGAAATACAGGCTCAGAAAACTCGCAAAATTTAAAGCAAGTTAAGATACAATGTGTAGATGCAAACTGCATTGTTATCCAAAGAAATTACAAAAATTTTATATTATAAACTACATTTTTGAGATTATTTTCAAGAAATAAATGAAAAATTTAAAACATACTTTGAGAGAGAAAGAGAGAGAGAGAGACAGAGAGAGGAAGAGAGAGACAGAGATATAGAGGCAGGCAGAACAAGAGAGAGTGTGTAGGTACACCAGGACCTCCTGGCACTGCAAATGAATTCCAAACATATGTGCCATTTAGTGCATCTGGCTTAGGTGGGTACAGGGGAATTGAACCCAGGCCATCAGGCATTGTAAGAAAATACCTCTAACTGTTGTGTCACCTCTCCAGTCCAAATGTCATGTCATTTAAAAAAAAAAAAAAAAAAAAAAAAACACTCTCAGGATAAACTTAAAGTCTGTTAACCTCATTCTAGCATAAGTTATTATGACTTTTGATTTATTCCCAAATTCTAAGAGTAATGAATAGAGAAAGAGAGAGAGAATGGGTGCACCAGGGCCTCCAGCCACTGTAAACGAACTCCAAATGCATGCGCCATCTTGTGCATCTGGCTTATGTGGGTCCTGGGGAATCAAACCGAGGTCCTTTGGCTTTGCAGGCAAGCGCCTTAACCACTAAGCCATTTCTCCAGCCCTCCCAGAGCCTTTTGTCACTGCATACTCCCGGACGTGAATACCAGAGCCATCACCTCAGTCTCTTGAATACATTCATTTCTTGTCTCATCTTTTCATTTCCCATTTGCTCTATGGTCCATTTCCTGACCTCTTGTTTGCTAACTTGTATTTGCTATGTTTTCAGGCTTCCATTTCTATTCAGCCATAGAATTTATTCAATTTTTTCTTTATTTAGTTGAGGCTCAGATGGAACCTGGTGTTTTGGACATGATAGGCAAACCCTCAACCACTGAGCTCCATCCTCCATCTAAGACATTTGCTGAAGTAGCCGCTTCTGGCCTAGACTTTAATGTAGCAGGCCCCAGCTGCATAGCCTTCTCCCTATGTACATTCCAGCTCCTGTCAGATGAGCCCTGCTGTGGTTCTGTCTAGCTCTGCCTGGATGTCTGAGCTCCTGACTGGTGAAGGTGCTACTCTACAACCCATTCCTTAGTGACTAGAGGTGACCTTCTGCTTCTAATCACTGGTGACTTCATCCACTTTTGTATGAAATCTCATGTCTTTTACTTAACTGACTAACCACTTTGCTACATTATTTCCCCTATGTTGACACTGCTTACAGAGTTTTCCTATTTCTTCCCTGACCTCTGATACACCAACACAGTGTGCCCTTCTTCACGTACGTTCACCCCAAATGGTTCAGCAATTCAACACCATACTGAACACACCTTCACCTCCGAATCAACTCCTGCTGTGTGCAAACCCAATTGCTGATGGAAGAGCCCGTGGTGCTTAGTCAGTGTAGTAGAGCATCTTATTTATGATGGCCGGGCTCTAATACAGACACTCTGAATTTCACACAAGTCTAAACAGAATGCGCTTCAGTGTTTAACCTTACTTCTACACAGCTGGGCAGTGGAATGGAACAAAACAGGATGGTATCGATTGGCATTCAAGTTTCTCTACGTAAGAGAAGCTAAGTCACAGACGTGAGTCAAGCCCAGGCAGTTGTGACCTCAACCAAGTGACCTCAAGAGGAAGCATATAGCCTATGGGGGAGAAAAGGTATAGTTTAGCCCACCAATCAGGAGGCAAAGAGAAGATGTCATTGCCAAGAGCTGGGCAGAATAGTTACAAGGGAAGGAACCCAAACTGTGTGGGACAGATCATCCCTTAGAGAGACTGTTAGCATCCATCCTTGCTCAAATCAATCCTGATGTACATGTCTTTGCCTTTTCATGAGCACCTTTCTAGGAGGGCCCAAGGTTCAATACTCCCCATAACACTGGGGCTGATGAGGAAAAATTGCCTACCCATGAAAAATTCCTGGTGGTAAAGTACTAACAAACATTTTAAGGAATAAGAATGCCTGACACAGAATATGAAATTCCTTGCTGTTCTACACTGAATTGCGTTGCTCAGATTTCACAGGTTGATCTTCCAGCCCTGCTTCGGAATGTGACTGCAGTTAGAGATAGAATCTCTACAGAGATAACGAAGTTAAACACAAGTTAAAATCAGTAGTCAGTGTGTGCCTTAGCCGGGTCTGCCTGCTGTTCTTCGATGTGATCGGAGAAAAGGTGGTGTGAAGACGTAATGAGATGATGGATCTTTGCAAGCCAAGGAAAGGCCTCAGAAAAAAACAAATGTGATTCCAAAGCCTTGCTCACACAATTGTAAGAGAGCAAATTTTCTTTTTATGGCAGCCCAACAAACTATTCCATTTGCATTTGTGACATAAGGTTTGTTTTTAGGCCACAAATGTTAGCTTACACTTGTGATAGTGTCAATGTCTTCTCTGAGATTTATTTTAGGAGGGCGGGGGTGGAGGCAATACAGAAGGATGAAGAGACAACCTGCATATGGACTAGTGCAGTTTTCAAAAAATTTGTTTATTTTTATTTATTTATTTGAGTGTGACAGGAAGGGGCAGAGAGAGAGAGAGAGAGAGAGAGAGAGAGAGAGAGCAAGTGAATGGCCACTGCAAATCAACTCCAGGTGCATGTGCCACCTTGTGCATCTGGCTTACGTGGGTCCTGGGAAATTGAACCAAAGTCTTTTGGTTTTGCAGGCAAATGCCTTAGCTGCTAAGCGATCTCTCCAGCCCCTCCGTTTTTATTCTTTAACAGCCTATAGGGAAAAGGTATGAATATAATAGTTAAATAGTTATAATAGTTAAAAATGTAATTTTGATGCTCTAGTTTTTGGATTTAAGGAGCCATTAACTTAAAATCCAACCCATTGTAACCCAAAGAGAGGCATACATTGTGCTTTGTTCCCTTTAAGTGTTAGTAGCCATATAGGTAAAGGTCACCTCTCACCTCTTGGTGAGGCTCTTGGACTGCTCTCACATTTTGTTGTCTTAGATCAAATAACAAGAAAGAAAATGGGCATATGATCTGGGTAACCTGCTCCAGCCTATACAATACTTTTGGGGTACTAGTTCAATGATGCTTGCACTATCTTGCTTAAATATTAATGTATATTGATATTACTTACAGAGATATCTATATTTCATGTATACTTGTCAATGACATTTGCTTTCATGCAACTAAGCACAAATCACCAACTCCTTTTTTAATATATATTTTTAAATATTTTATTTAGTTATTTATTTGAGAGAGATAGAGAAAGAGGCAAACAGAGAGAGAGAGAGAGAGAGAGAATGGGTGTGCCAGGGCCTCCATTCATGCAGACAAATTCCAGATACATGCACCATCGTGTCCATCTGGCTTATGTGGGTCCTGGATAATTGAACCTGGGTCCTTAGGCTTTGCAGGCAAGTGCTTTAACCACTAAGCCATCTTTCCATTTCCAGTCCCCATCTCCTTTCTTGAACCCTAATATTCTTACTACCTTTAGGTCTCAGAAAGATGGATAAAGAACTAGAAGAAAAGATACAGTTCTCCCTGGGAAGTTGAAAATAAAAATGAGGAGATGAGTCATAGATAAAGTAGATTTTTAGAGCTCGACAGGCAAAATGATAATAAATTAGATGATTAAATAATGAGTGACAAATGTATGTTGACAATGAGGTCAGAAACTTTATTGACTGTGGTCAATTCTTTTTTTATTTATTATTTATTTTATTAGTTATGCTCATAATGTGAAGACATTCATGTTGGTGCCTTTGATAGCCTCCTCCCTGTCCTCCCCCCTCCTAAGGGACCCACCTTGTTGGGGATTGTGGGTCATGCATTGTGGGGGTAGCCATCAGTTATTGGGAAAGAGGCAATGTCTCTGTGCATAATGTCCCATCTTGTGGCTCTAACAATCTTTCCGCCCCCTCTTCCGTGAATTTTCCTGAGCCATGTTGGGTTTGTTTTAGGTCTGCTTCACTGATGAGGTCTTGGGAGCCTCTGTGTCTCTGCATATCTGGTTTAGTAGGAGCTGAGTGTTCTCTGTGTCGATCTCCTTCAGCCTTGTGCTGGTGTCAGGTTCACCGAGAAAGCTGCACTCTTGCCCGTTTCCCCCTTTACTCTATGGTTTCAGCTGGGGCCCTGGTGAGGTGTGGTGGGCTGATCCTTCCCTCAGGTTTGGCCTCCATCTGAAGAGGAGAAGCAAATTCTCCAATGGAGAGAGACGTCAGCACCAGATAGATGGGATGGCCATTATTATTTTAGAGAGAATTTTATATGTGTAGGCCCTCTTATAGCCCACGATTGGTAGGAGCTTGATATTAGAGAACAGGCTCATTTTTTGGTCATGGTTTTGACTTGTTTCCCAGTTCCAGCTATGGGTTCCATTCCACTGAGTGGATCTGTTAGCCAAATCAAGAGCACTTGGTTACCCACCATGACTGTGTGCCACTATTGCACTTGTGTGAGCATCACGTCAGGTTGTTTACTGCTGAGTAGCTTAGACTACGCGTGGTTTGGACAGATGTCAGTCATTTTCCCCCAGTCGCTCGTTTAGCTCCCTCTGGCACTAGACAAGCTAACTGTCTGGGGACTGAGCGATCAATTCTTTGGTACAGCAACATCACACGAATAGCAAGCACTCAATACAATTCAGTCTGAACAGTACTGTGAGGGATAATTATGAACACTTCTCAACTTTCAACCTGTTTTGGATGTCAGTGAAAACTTATGAATTTTCCCTGTCTTTTCCTCTAGCTGAATTGCTAAAATTTCCTGACTTTTAGCTACAATTCTTTTAACAAAGGTAGAGAAAATAAAATACATATCACTCATTTAACACACAGTATGTGTCATCCTTAACTTTATGATTTATATTACAATTATCCTTAAAGGTAAAAAAAATCATACAGTTTTGCAATTATATATGAGGAAATCATCATTGTAAACCTGGGGAAAATAGGGAATCATGGTGTTAAACAGCTTTCTATGGAACTGAGTGGTGAGAATGGACTTCCACACTGCTGAGCTTCAAAAGACGTTGTTTTGGCAAAGTACGTGGTGGAATAACGATTATCTGGGGATTAATTAAAATATTTCAGAATAGAGGTAATGCCTTTCTTTTGGAATCGAGAGTATCATTTGTATCCGGCATGGTGACACATGTCTGTTGTCACAGCATTCAGGAGGTGAAACAGGAGGGTCAGGGGTCACAGGCTTGTCTAAGTTTGCAGGCTTTACAAGCCAGACTGTGTCTCTCAGAACAACAAGAACTGGCGACTCAGGATGGAATTCCAAGCAGTGGGCAGAGAAGTAAAAACCAACTATGCATGCTTAGGGATGCACCTGAGTAACGAATGTTACTCCAGCCATTCAGAGTGCAGTTAAGTCTGGTTACAGGGTAGACGTTTCCTTTCTTTCTTCTCCTTAGTGAATTGAATGATGGGAAGTCACTAAACGTTTTGAGCATTCAATGCCATGGTTATAACATTCTAGTCTTGTGCAGAATAGCTTGTTGGAAATTTTCCCTTTTCATAATTTTTTGTTAGCTATTAAAGCAACCATAATCTTGGTGTCATTGAAAACAAGATCTTATTGAAGCTTATTTGAGCGTCCTCGGAGGGTTTTATTATAAAGGAAAAAAAAACACTGGGGGCCTTGGTTTATACTCTCATAGAGAAGTGAAATGGGGCTGGAGAGATGGCTTAGTGGTTAAGGCATTTTTGCTTGCAAAGCCAAAGGATCCCAGTTCTATTCTCCAGGACCCAAGTAAGCCAGATGCACAAGGGAGCACATGCATCTGGAGTTCATTTGCAGTGGCTGGAAGCCCTGGTGTGCCCATTCTCTCTCTCTCTCTCCCTCATGTCTCATAAATAAATAAATAAATAAATAAATAAATAAATAAATAAATAAATAAATAAATAAAATGAAGGCATTCTTGAAGACCTTGAGAGGATGCTTGGGTGGACAGCTCTGGATCTAGAAATTTGAAGAGTTCTTTCTCTTAGAGAGCCTAAATTTATTTGTTGATTGATTGATTAATTGATTGATTTTGGTTTTTCATGGTCTAAATTTACATGTGGAGAGGAAATAGACCAAACAAGACAGCCCAGAATCTGGATTGTAAAGTCTCATCTGACAAGCCCAGAGTGCCGTCATGAGCAAGCCCGTGAATGGGATGAGAACCAGGGGCTTTGACTTCATTAGCTTATGTTGGTGTCCTTGGGCAGAAGCTGAAATGTATCTTAAGCCCACTGGGAGGTCGCACAGGTTGCTTGCACTCCCTCCCCATCTCAGCTGGAAACAAGGTTCTCCTGTTCTCTCCTCTTACCATTCGAGGTGTCTCGGGAGTCAGGGACTGCTGTTGAGCAGAAATAGTGTCACAGTCGTGCAACGTTTGGACAGCTGTCTACTGAGCTGCCCTTCCTTAGTGCCCAGCCGTAGTGTTCTTACAGTTAAGTCATTTGAGAAGCTCTCCTGGCGCTACATTTCCACGGCATTAAGGAACATATGTGCAAATAATAACTCTAAGCCTTTCATTTTTCAAGGAAACCAGTCAATAGGATGGTTCCATGCAATTTTTGTTTCCTTCTGGTACTAGACTTCAGTCTCCTTCCGTTTTATAGCATAAGTAAAACTGGCATTTTTTTCAGTTAAAAGAAACCTTAGCAAAAGCTTCCAGAATTTATGATGAAATCAGAAGTGCTGGATGTTTAGCCTACACTAGGAACTGGCCCTCAGTTAGGTACTGACACTGTCATTCAAACTGGGGTGAGTGACAAGGAAGGAATGGATTTATCATGGCATTGACTGGGGGAGGTGCAACACTGAGAGATGCCTAGATTTAATAGTGAGAAGGGGCAGGAGGGCGAGCCAGAAATGAGCAGAGGGAGAAGCCACAGAAGCACATTCTGGCCCAGCATGGTCCAGTGATCTTAGACCATGTGTCTTTCTATATCATAGCTGAAACAGACTTTCTGGCTATATATATCATTCAGCAGTTTGTGATCCTTCCTTGCCAGGGTAATCTCTGTCTGTGTCACATATAAATATGTTCTTTCTTTCTTTTCCACTCTTCTCTGTCTCTCTCTGCATCTTTCTAAAACACACAAACACACATTCTCTCATCTCTGTGTGAGCATTTCACATACGCACATTCCTACTTGATACTCTGCTAGTTTTATTGTCAGAGTTCTCAGCTCATTAGAGAGAAATAGTTGTTGACAAAGGGCTATTTCCTTACATAGGAGTTGTTGCTACTTAAATTTGACATGAGTTAAGAAACTTCATATTCTTTCACATTTTACGTAGAGCCATTTAATTTTAAAACCTGATCCTTCTGGAAAGAATTACATTTAAGCTTTGAAATGTTATGAGGAGAATATTCTATGGTCATTCCATGGACATATCTGTTAGAACACAGATGTGTTCACTATTAAGAGGCCAGGTGCTGCCTGGGCAGAGAAAACCTTGAATCATAATTTGATCTCTCTCTAATGCCTCCTTGCCTATTCCCCCTGCCCCAGTCCTGACCCAAGCTGTGAGCAGGCAGCAGAACAACCTCTGTCTGTTAGAAACCTGGAAGGACAGAGGCTTTCTTTATTCCCCTGTCTCTATACCATTGCCTCTGTGACTTCACTCCATGTAGTATGCCCAGACAAACCTTTCCCCCTAGAACCTTATAAGAAGGGACACCTTACTGTGATCCTGGGAACTGAAGCCTTTCTTTTTCCTGCCATGTTCATTCACGAGATGCTAACCCCTGACAAGCCTCCTCTCATAAAAGAAATCCTTCTCAGCATCTCGCAATCGGACCTCCACAAGAATCTTTCCTTTAATAATCTTAAAATATCTACTTACATTGCCTCGGTAAAGCAGTGTTTAAAATGGCTGTTCTGGTTTTAACGTTCCAAGCCATCCTACACTGCTTGATCATCATCATTTGATACAGTGTCTCTAAAGTCTTTGATTTCAAAAACTATGTCTTTAGGGACATTTTCTTTCCAAAAGAATAGAATAATTAGTTCCCAGGAAATGACAGTGCCACACGTTGTCAATGTAATTAAGTGTACTGCTGCCAAACTCAGATGAGCCTACATTTCTGTCATCCCTCCTGATGCCAGAACCAACATATTTTTTTTTTTGCTTATTATTTTATAATCACCACTTAGAGAAGCTCAAGGAAGTTTTCTGAATCCCAGGAAAACCATAAAATAGACTGCCTACCATCCTGGCAAGACTCCAGTCTAAAATACAGTCATTTAGCCCATCCCATCCATTTGGTTTTTGTAGCAATGTACCAATTACGTAGGAATCATTCTGTTTTCTAAACTCATCAGAGAAGAGTTTTTCACAACTTAGTCCTGTAATCAATGGCAGTGTGTAATAACGTGGACTGTCAACAGGACAAAACCAATCTGGTCAGCATTTTCTTTTGTGGCCTTGTCCTGTGCAGATGAAGAACAGATTTGACTCGTGTTTCCTCAGCCATGTCTGGCAGGGAGGATGTTGCTCCTAGATTACACAGTGTTTCCATCGTTACCCGCTCATGGTGTAACTTCATCTCTGTGGAGACTGAATGGGGAACAGGTATCCACCACCCTTCAATTTGACCCAGCAGAATGGATCCATCTCCCTACACTGTCCTGTGATGAGGATTTGGGGTTGTCAGCTGATATTCAGGATTACCACTTGAATTTGAAAATGCCTAGGTGTGTAATGAATAGAAATCAAGTTTATAGCTTTTTTTTTTTTTTTTTTTTTTTTTTTTGGTTTTTCGAGGTAGGGTCTCACTCTAGGTCAGGTTGACCTGGAATTCACTCTGTAGTCTCAGGGTGGCCTTGAACTCATGGTGATCCACCTCTGCCTCCCAAATGCTGGGATTAAACGCATACGCCACCACACCTGGCTTATAGCAATTTTAATTATATAGAAATCATGTCAAATATTTTATAGGACATATTGACACAGAGTCCTACTAAGATACTTGTATTAGTCAGGGTTCTCTAGAGGAACAGAACAGCTAGAATGAATTATATTAAGAAGGGAATTTATTGCATTAACTTACGGTAGGTAGTCCAATAACAGTTTGCAGGCCTGAGAGTCAAGGAAGCCGATAGCTGCTCAGTTCACGTGGCCAGATGCCTTAGCAGTTCCCATCCAGCGCTGAAGGCCTGGAGCCGTCCTGAAGAGCCGCTGGTCTTCAGTCCACACCGGTCTTCAGGCCACGCTGGTCTTCAATCCATGCTGGAAGGCAGCAAGCAGCTCCGGCAGCTATGTGGAAGGAAGGGGCTCTTTTCCCCCAGAGCTTCCTCCTATCAAGTCCCCCTCTGAGAGGGGCACCCGCTCTGGGGGAGAAGGGCTTGCCCTGGGGGAAGGACTTCCTCCTTCAGTTAATCCTTCCTGGAAGCAAGCTCATAGACCTACCTGAAAGGGATTGCTGTGGATTACTAAACAGATCAAGTTGTCAACACCTTAACCATCACAGTACTATTTGCTATTTATCTAAAAATCAGTTTTAAATGGGTATCTTTTATTTATTTATTTTTATTAAGCAGAAACTGTGTATGGACACATCGAGTGTTGTTAACATCATTTCCTTCCTCCTTGCCCCCGCTCCACTGAGGGTAGTCCTTAGTGGGATTGCTGGTATTCACCATGTAGCTGTAGGTTATGTGTTTTTTTTTGTTTGCTAAAATGGGCAACAGCTTAAAGGAAGACCAGATCTATCTCCTCTCTCCATTCTCCCCTCTATACCTTTCTTCTTTTCTTTGAAGAGTTAGCGGGAGAGATTTATATAGGGAGAAACTGACCTATGATTAAATTGAATCTCATCCAGCAGTCACAGTCCGTGATGAGCTCATAAGCCATGCAGAACAAAGAAGATGCTTGGGTGGTGCAGGAGATAAAGACTATTGCATTCCAGCTCCTACTCTCAGGCCTGGCTTTGCATCTTTCCTTGTAAACAATGGGCACCCCAGTAACCTTCTGGTTAAGTGTGCCAAAATGTAATTCATCTTCGTGTAATCAAGTGTGTCCTGAGTGCTTCACTTTTTAACTTTATATTTTTTATGCCTCTGTTCAATACACGACACCCATATGCTTCCCCTTTAGTCGCCAGTCAGTCCCTGTGTTCTCCAGGAAGTCCACAAGGACTGCTTTTCCATGCAAATGTCCCCACATTGGCTAGTCTGGCTTTGCTGGAAGAAAACTGTGTAAATGCTTGTTGAAGGGATCAATGAGTACATTCCCAGGAACACAGAGTCATTGGTTATCATCATTAAGAGAAAGATGTTACGGCTGCAGAGATGGAGTGGTGGGTAAAAGTGCTTGATGCACAAGGGAGGCAACCTGAGCTCAGATCCCCAGAGCCCCTGCAAAGTCAGACCTGGTAGCTCACATCTTTAATTCCAGCGTGCCTGCAGTGAGATGTGAGGCGCACACAGGACAACCCTTAGAAGCTCTGGGCTGTCTAACCTGGCACGCTCAACACAGAACAAGTGACTCGGCCTCAAAACAAGGTGGAAGGTGTGGAATGACACCTGAGGTTGTCTTCTGACCTCCACACGCATGTTGTGGTGTGTGTACACCCATGCTTACACAGACAAGCACACACATACACATAGAAAGATTAAAAAACAACAACAACAACAAACAACAAAAACAGCTGGGTGTAGTGGTGCACACCTTTAATCCCAGCACTTGGGAGGCAGAGGTAGGAGGATAGTCATGAGTTCAAGGCACCCTGAGACTCCATAGTGAATTCCAGGTCGGCCTGTGCTAGAGTGAGACCCTACCTTGAGAAACCAGAACAAACAAACAAACAAACAAACAAACAAACAAACAAACAAACAAAAAAGAGTTTTAGGACAAATCTTTAAACTTCAGACCCTCAGGCTTTGGTTGGAAAACACCTTCTCTGTTTCTAGTGTGATGTTAAGAAAATCTGTGTTTCCCACCCCGCCCCCCCTTTGGTATATTATCTCCTGACAACTGGAGAAGTGATAGCTCTTCTGTATTCTCATCTAAATTAAATAATTCTCTTTTTAAAAGTTATTTTTATTTTTATTTATTTATTTGAGAGAGAGAGAAGAAGAAGAAGAGAGAAAAAGAGAGAGACCAAGAGAGACAATAGGTGTGCCAGGACCTCCAGCCACTGCAAATAAACTCCAGACACATGTGCTACCTTGTGCATCTGGCTTATGCAGGTCCTGAGGAATCGAACCTAGGTCCTTTGGCTTTGTAAGCAAGCACCTTAACCACTAAGCAATCTTTCCAGCCCTGAAAGAAATACTTCTTCAGCAATCCAGGTTCTTGTGCCTTACCACCTTTTTGTGCCCGATTGCCCCATTGCCAAGACCAGCCTCCCAGTCAACCTTTTAGGAAACAGGTGCTAAGCTCTTATATTGGCTGGAGTCGGTCTGTGAACTCAGGATTACATGCCTTCCCAGACACGGTCCTTTAAGAGAAGAGGAGAAGCTGGAACATACTTTCCAATTTTCCACTTACTGCATTCAGAAGTGATGCTCTCTATACAGGCAAATCCTTGGGAACTGACTTCCTAACATATTCCAGCCAGATATCTTTTTATTTTATTTTATTTTATTTTATTTTATTTTATTTTATTTTATTTTATTTTATTTTATTTTATTCATTAGAGACAGAGAAAGGAGAGAGAGAGAGAGTGAGAATGGGCACACCAGGGCCTCAAGCCACTGCAAACGAACTCCAGATGCATCATGTGCATCTGGCTTACTTGGAGACCTGGAGACTTGAACTAGGGTTCTTAGGCTTCACAGGCATGGGCCTTAACCACTAAGCAATCTCTCCAGCCTCAGGTATATATCTTGATGTTCTGTGTTGGTGGCATGTGGTATCTTCAGTAATAGGGTCTTACCTTTTACCTTATGTGGGTAATCCTCATTTTAAACTTTTTACCATTCCCTCATAGAGACAACAGGATGAATATCATACCTATGTACTATGCTATAAATAACAAGAATTACAGTATTCAAAACTAAAATCAGCACTAACCATTTAATCTACCCATGCTACTACTGGGTAATATATTCAAAGAAAATACATTAATGATGTTTAAAAGATACCTTCAAGCTCATGTTCACTACAGTGCTATTCACAAGATTGAAGACCTAGGCTTAACCATTGTGGATAAATGGATGAGTATGCGAGATGCGCTATTACTCAGCTATAAAAAGAGTCTTTCATTAGAGGCAATGTGAATGAACCTGGAGAACGTTAAGAGTTAAACAAACCAAAAACAAAATGATAAGTAGGAGTAGAGGGTAGAATAGTGGTTGATAGAGAAAGGGAAGTATAGAAACAGGTATGGAGGGAACCTGTGTGACAGCAATTCAAGCACTGTTGCACAGAGGACCAAGTTCTAGAGCTCTATAGCTCATGAGGTTGATGATAGTTCACAGTGATGTTTTATAAGGAACTTGAAAGCTTCAAAATTTCCCAACAAAATGATCATTTAAGGAGATACCAATTATAACTAGCCAGATGTGATCATTATACATCAACTACTTATAATGAATATTAACATAAAAATAATGACTATATAATTATTATGCCAATAAGAAGATTTAAAATAAAAATAAACTTAATTCTGATGTCATAAAGATACCTCTTAGCCCATTAAGCTGGCTTAGAGCATACTGTGAGGGCACAAGTCAGGAGCTAATCTCAAATGCAGCTGGGGAGATTAGAATAATCAGTCCATATTGTTTTAATGGTGTGAAAGAAATGATTGTCCTTGCCAGCTTATATAGTGACTAGAGTCAAACCTTGGGGTCTCTGAGAAGAGAATAAGGTTACAGAATCCAAATTAGTCTCTTCAGCTTGCCCTGAGCAGATTTGACAAAAGCCACCTGATTGGTTTATGTTAGTTATCCCCCTTGTTGAGCAAGAACATTGGTTAAAATGAGGCATGTTAAGGGTCCAGAATTAGGGGAGAGAGGTGCTGGGGATGGGGAAAGTAAATGCGGGCAACACTTGACATGATTTCAAGGGGAGGCAAAGAGCACTTCTGATACTACCATATGGTTCTTATTATTTATTTCCCCTTTGTGTCTGGTGCTATGGGCTTCAAATCTCTCCAAGAATCTTCCCAGGCATGTCTATAGGAACAAAGAACATACCAAGAAGTAGAATCCTTAGAGATAGATGGTGCGATCAAGACACCTGAAGAGTGGGCACCCTACATGGATTCTTATCTTGGGTGTCCGACGTGACAGCCCTCCTGTAGCCTTTTCAGTTTTGTTCCTAGTTAATCTTAATGCCCCCCATTTTGTGGAGACATGTGAGATGGACTTCCACTTACTACCATATGAATAAAGAGCAACATGGAGGTAAGATGAGCCAGTGTCCACCATGCAAGTCTGAAACTGAGCATCAGGAGGGAACTTAAAAAGGGTGCTTTAGGTGATGTCAGACAAGACCATGGAAAATTCACTGCTAAGTCATTCCAGAAACCCTCCCAATACAAACTAACACATGAAAAACCCAGAGAGATAGGAAAGTATGGATCTATGAACACTCTCACAAGAGTTAAGGTTGGTGGGCTTGCTCCTGAGATCTACATATCTGATGGAAAAGGAGAGTAAGGGCTGGAGAGATGGCTTAGCGGTCAAGGCGCCTGCCTGCAAAGCGTTCAGCCAGACTCAAAAGTGATGCAAGTGTGCAATGTCTCACAAGGGAGAGGACACATCTGGAGCTTGTTCACAGTGGCTGAAAGGCCCTGGAACACCCATTTTCTCTCTGCCTCTTCCTCTCTTTCTCTTTCTCTGTGTGTGTGTGTGTCCCTCTCTTTCACTGTCTCTCTCTCTCAAATAATAAAAAAAGAAAAAGAAAAAAAGGAAAAGGAGAGTAAAATAGCTGATGAGGTCTACCCACTCTGCCCTATAGGTACGTAGTTAATATGGAAGGCAGTTATGAAGAAGGTGACCCTGCCTTGATATACATGACCAGTTTTATAACATAATGCCGGCTCACTTATATTTTCCATTCTGCGTATGTCCGTGCACATTTAATGGTCACATTTAGGGAATGTGAAAATTGTGACTCATAAAATTGATGACTCAGAGTTAGTACTGTTGGCAGCAAGATGGGAACAAATTTGTTAGAAATTAGGCACTACTTTGCAAGATCATGTTACTTTACAATGAGGATGGTTTTCAGTGACATTTTTCAGTGGGCTTTTTGCATTGGGGTACTCCTGCCTCTTTCTTCTTCCTGCTTTGAAACTGAAGCAGCCATGTTAGAATTAGACAGAAAATGGCAAGAGATTTGACTTAAATTTGCTGAGCTACTGAGAGAATGGAAGTGACCTTTAACTTCCTTCTTTTGTATTGTGACATTCACACATTTGTTGTTTAAATCACTTCTAGTCAATTTGATTTATAGCCAAAAGCATTGCCAACCACGAAGTCTTGTCTTTTCTTTCTCACTGCTTCCTAAAATTCTTTCTTGTCAAAATGTTTTCAGTCTTGTTTTCTACATTTGAACCTCCTTCCTCTATGAAGAGAGTCTTGGTGGTAGGTCAACTTTAATAGAAACATTGATGATGTAAAGTGCAATAACAAAATAATTCCTTCACCTTCTTCACCTTGTTTTGAAGGTAGGATGAGGGAAATAGCCCAGGCTCTTGCACGTGGGTGCTCCCACACTAACTTAGGAGAAGAAAGTTAGTGGTGTGGAAAGTCATGGAAAGTGACTCATTCCTTGGGAAAGCAAGCAGCCCTTCTGCCATACCAATGTCAGCAACAGCCAGGCCAAAACAATATTCCTCATCTGCTCATTGTATACCCTCATTCAGGGAATCATTTCAAGATACACAGTTCTGCGCAAGAGGGTCAAACTCTAGTGTTTGTAGAAAGCAACAGTGTTATAAATATGTCTTTTCCTCAACTTAATCAGTCACAGAGGATTTCTCTTGTTTGCAAATATGCATCATAACTAATACAGTTTCTGTTTCCTAGACGGAAAAAAAAAAATTGGCCAAAAGTGAGTGAGCCCAGTTATATGTGTGTCTACTTGCTTGGTTATGCAGTCATGTTTCATAAATAAATATGTTAGCTAAAATGTCAGATAAAGGGGAGAGGAAGAAAACACACTTTCAATATCTTCCGGCATTTCATGTTTATATTCTCCATTTGAGAAGGTAGCAGCGCTCTGTACTTCTTTGTTTCAAAAAGAAAAAAATTTGGGGGTTCAAAAACAATGAAATTTCACTTGTATCTTAAATGTTCAGTTTCCACTGTGGTCATTGACATAGAGGGAGAAGACAAGATGACTCATGAGAGAAATTAAGGAAAAGAGTCATTCTCATACTAGAAGAGTTCCCTCCAGACAGCTGTAATGGGGTATGGGGGATCATTGGAGAGATCCTTCGGGGGGGTCACAGCAGACTGCTTACTCATTGTGAGTGGTGCACGAGGAAGGGAAGACTTCCGATGGATATCCAAGTCCTTAAGCATTGGATGTTATGAATGTACAAATAGTGTTTATTATTTATATTATTATTATTCTATTTTTGGCTTTACCTAATGGTGGGATAATAAATAAGACAAATTTATTTGGAGTAAGGGTATGAAAATATTTAACAATCACGATTATCACAATGCATGTCAATGTTGGCTACCCAGTAGAACTGTTGGCTTCTGAGTAAGAATGTCCAGCTCTAAGAAGGTAAATTGAGTCAGCAGACTTCAATGTAAGGGCCAAGTATTTGTAGGTTTTGAAATCTTCTTAGGACACACTAACACAAATTCTGTAAATCTAAGGTTGAGGACTAATGAACCACAGGAAAAGCATCGGGATTATTCTGCTATGGGGTGGAAAGAAGCAAAGCTCTTGAATAGTACTAGCTTCAGTAAGAGGGATGTTTATTTCTCCCAATTAAATAATTTTGGAGGCAGCAACACAGGTCTGGTATAACACTAGAATATTTTCAGGTAACCAGGGAGATATCATCTCTTTCTGATCGTGTGACTTTCTTTCTTTCTTTCTTGTCTTCCTTCCTTCCTTCCTTCCTTCCTTCCTTCCTTCCTTCCTTCCTTCCTTCCTTCTTTCTTTCTTTCTTTCTTTCTTTCTTTCTTTCTTTTTTGTTTGTTTTTGTTTTTTGAGGTAGGGTCTCCCTCTAGCCCAGGCTGACTTGGAACTTACTATGTAGTCTCAGGGTGGCCTCAAACTCATGGCTCTCCTACTACTTCTGCCTCCCGAGTGCTGGGATTAATGGCATGTGCCACCACGCCCAGCCCTGATCCTGTGATTTTCATTGACAAGGTCATCTCATAGCAAGATGATTTGTTATTCACTTATTCAGTCAGTCTAGTAGTCATCTAGATTGGGATACCTGTGTTAGCCTCTAGATCCATTCTAAATGGAGTAGCTTATAGTGGCTGAGGTAATTAGATAGTTTTTTTTTTTTTTTTTTTGAAAAAAGAACTAAAAAAATTAATAACAAACTTTCACATACCTAAAAAAAAAGTAAATAAATAAGACATGCAGACAGATAAAGTAAGAATTTATCAAGCAAGGAGAAGAATTATAAAAGTTCCTCAGGCAAGAAAAGGTGTGAAGTATTGGGTGAAAGAAAAGAGCAACGAGGGGGCTGGAGAGATGGCTTAATGGTTAAGGCATTTGCCTGTGAAGCCAAAGGATCCAGGTTCAATTCTCTAGGACCCACGTATTCCAGATGCACAAGGTGGCACACACATCTAGAGTTTGTTTGCAGTGGCTGGAGGCCCTGGCCTGCCCATTCTCTCTCTGTCTCTTTTCTCTCTCTCTGTCTGCTTGCAAATAAATAAATAAATAAAAAAAATTTTAAAAAATCTTAAAGAAAAGAAAAGAGCAATGCGGCTAGGGATAACTGAGTGCAGTGTGAAAAATAAGGATATGCAAGAGGTGGGTCTCCAGTAAGGAGGAATTCCAGTTTCCCATGGAGACAGGATATATTTACCCTCTGGAGTTCAGGACTCATGGGTGCTGATCGAGAAGTGTTGTGATCCGACTTCTGCTTTAGATTCATCAGGATCATTTCGGCTGCAGTGTTAAGTTGCCAGCTCATTAATGCAAAAGGTGAAATGGATGACCAATTAACAGGCTGCTTGTCATTACTGGAGAGTAAAATGTTGGTGGTTTAGACTAGGACATAACTGCAAAGGTGATGAAAAGTATACTGACTCTAAATTTCATAAGACTCTTGCATGAGGGCTGGAGAGATAGCTTGGTGGTTAAGGTGCTAGCCTCTGAAGCCTAAGGACCCAGGATCGATTCCCAAGTACTCACCTAAGCCAGATGCACATGATGGTGAGTGAATCTGGAGTTTGTTTGCAGTGGCTACAGGCCCTGGCACACCCATTCTCACTGTCTCTCTCTTTCATCAAATAGATGAATAAATAAAAATTAAGATTTTTTTTTTTAAAGAATCTGGCATGAGAATAGAGAGAATTCTGCTTGACTTCAAGGGCTTTTCACTGATAAACTGGGAGAATACAGTTTCCCATTCCTAGAATGAGGAGGACCACAGGAGGAACCTGGCTTGGAAGCATGAGTTCAGTTTGGACATATGAAGTTTAAACATCCCCAAAGGATTTTCACTTTACTTCTCACCTCAAACATATCCTCCGTGATAAACAATGCAATTCCTTGTAAACTTTCTCCTTTAAGCCATAATGATATTCAAATCTTTCAGGAGACACGCTAGCTGCAGGGTAGGGGTGTTAAGCAGGAGAGCCAAGTACCCTTACCATTTCATACAGTCTGAACCCTAGCACCGTGAGTATGAGGATGTTAGATGGAGCGGTACAGCCCCCAAGTCGTGATTTGGACCTTTTATATGCCTTTTCCCTCTGGGTATCTGGTCCCTTGGAACCTCATCCTTATATAAACAAAGTTGAATAAGAGCAGAGGACTTTTTTTTTTTGTATACTGTTAAAATGAGGCATGTATAATTACAAATTAGAGTGCTGTAACCTTAAGGCATTAAATATCCTCATGGGAATCCCAATGATGAGGTAGAAAGGGCAGTTTCTAGGGGGAAGTGAGAATTACTATTTAGTGGGTACAAGTTGGAAATATTTCTGTAGATAGATCTGGTTTAATAATTGACCTCTAATGTAACATTACCTCAGTCCAATGAAATTTACATACAAAGATGGTTAAATGGCATATTTCATGCTCAGATATTGTACTTTATTTATTTATTTATTTATTTATTTATTTATTTATTTATTTATTTATGTTAGTGTTGCTGCTTTCCTCTTGTATGGGAGGCAGAAATTCAGGCCCTCGGAGATTTTGTCAACTCTCGACTTGTCTCTAGCTAACGAAGATTGCTTGCATGTTGGTGGGCTTTCCAGTACACACAGATAAGACCACACGGTCCTCCCACCATTGGCCAGTCAGCTTTCCTCTTGTCTTTGCTGAGTGAGACTAAAGGGAGGCCCTTCATAGGTGCCTCTGGTTGGGTCAGAATCTGGTTAAGTCAAAACCATGGGTCACAAGGATTAAACAAAGGCACTAAGGCATGTATTTTTACTGTACATGGAGTTTCTAGTGAGATTCTTAGAAAATTAAAGGCTTATGGATGATAAAGGAGGAAGCCACTGTGCATTCATGGCTTAAGGCGATGCTGTTTTGTTTGGTTTTTGTTTTCTATTTTAATACTGGCATTTAAAATTACCTCTGCATGAATGTTTCTAAATTGTCAACCTTCATGGCAAACGTCATTCATTGTGCTGAGAATCTCGATTCTCAGCCTCCAAGAGGCTTCAATTAAAGTCCAGAATCAGGGGCTCCTTTCTTTCTTATCCTTGGTCCCCACAATTTTTCCTGCGTTTCTATCCCACCCTAATCAATGCATGCATTTTAAAGTAGTAAGGAAGGGCTGGCCATGACAGCACAAGCCAGGCCAGAGTAAAAATTCCCAATTGCCTCAATGCCAGGAACCCCATCCCCCAGTCTTTTTTCAAGCCAGTGTGTCCCAGTGCCTGGCAAACAGGGGGGAAAAAAAAAAGAAAGAAAGAAAAAGCATAAGCCACAGATGAGCTCAAACCTCCCTCCCTCCCTGCCTCTCTGTCTACAACTTTAAAAATACTTGAAAAAGGAGTTAGTTGTCCTGAACATAGGGTGAGATCATTTAAGGTTTTGTGTCAGCTTCATTTAACTCTGTGGATACAAGTACAGAGACAATGAAGTCCAGACCTTTTCAAGGTTTTCAAGGTTATAAGACCCTTTGAAAAGGGGGGTCAGAGAATTAAGAGTATAAAAGGAATGGATTTAGTGACTAACTGTGGTTTCAAGCTGATTACTCAAACTTAAGACCAGAATAGTAACAAGAAACTGGGTGGAGGCGTGGGGGGGGGGAGGACAACAAAAGCGTCAACCTCCTTTGATGACTCAACTCCTGTTATGTGTGTGGAGTCCTACACACATTTCAATAGTCAGACTTAAGAGGGTGTGAACAGCTTTAAGGAAGCCAGGACAAATGGAATTCTTCATTCTAAAAAGCAGCATGCCACGCTATTTACTGGGGCAGAAAGAGAGAATGCATGTAAAAGGCAAGAAGCCTCCTGTGCCAGAGTATGATGTCATGTCTTGCTTGGTGATTCCCTTGCTATGGGGGACTCCAGAAGCAAGAGATTTAGTCTGGGTGTGGGATAGGAGGAAGTGAAAATGTTCTTTCAATAGAGGCCATTTTTGCAAAAATGTGTTAGACAACTGCTTGCGCTTTTACATCAGGCCTCCAGCTCTGTGCGCCTCCCTCAAGTGTGCTTATCTTTCCATCATAAAAGTTCCTGTACTGTGGAAATGCCTCGACTTACAGAGGATTCCTGCAGGAAAGGTTTTGCGCAGCCCAGTTTCCTGACTGCGAAGGTTCACAGTCATTCATTTGAACAGTGAGGACGTGTTACAAGGGATCAACCTTGCGAAAGCAGTTGAAAGGTAGGAGGACCTTTGCAGTGGCTGTGTAGTAAGGCCTTCTTGAGTATCACCTGTCGGAAGGTGTCTAAGGGTAGCATTGGCCAGAGCTACACACTTCAGTCTTCCTGACCACCCATCTGTCAATATGTATTAAGTTCAGTCTAAGACCAAATAAAAAGGGGCATTTGGCAATTGGATCGGATGAAGGTTAATAGCATAAAGGATGCAGAAATCACGATGAGATAGCTGTGGGACTCAGACATTTCACAACTCAATCTGTGGATGCCACGGAGTTGCCTTAACCTCACGCATCCAGTAGAATTGGCCCAGGACGAGTTTTTTTTGCCTGTGACAAGCACATTTCCTTTTCTGCTCTTGGACTAGCCAAAGAGAACTGACTGATGGTTTACCACATGCCACCAAGAGACACCTCAGAGAGTACATCTGATAGACTACAGAATAGGAATGCTGCTTAACATGAATTTTATTACATTTCAGCACCTGCTCCAGCCAGCAGTCATTACCACCCTAGGGAGGCTGTGCTCAGATTATCATTACTCCTGTTTCTTTGCATTTGTATTCTGCCGACTACTGTGCAAGGTAAAATTGATAAATGGAGATGCTGATTGTGAGTGGCAGAAACCTTGGCTGCAGACCCTTCATGAGCCTGGACTATTAGGAAAGGTTGTTGGGGAGGGAACGATTGTTTATGTAATGGGGATGATTGTCTCTAGGACACCAACTTTTCTCTTTGTCTCTTTCAACCACCTTTCCCCCTGTGCACTCTGCCCTCATTTCTGAATCCTGGTTCATTTATTTATTTATTTATTTATTTATTTATTTATTTATTTATTATTTTTACATATTTATTTTTTGGAGAGAGACAGAGAGAGAGGGAGAGGAAGACAGATAGAGATGGGTGCGCCAGCAGCCTCTCAGCTGCTGCGAATGAAATCCAGATGTGTGCGCTCCCTTGTGGTCAAGTGCGGCATTACACCCTTGCATCACTTTGCATCTGGCTAAATGTGGGACCTGGAGATTGGAACCGCTGGAGATTGGAACCAGCATTCTTAGGCTTAGGAGGCAGGTGCCTTAACCCCTAAGCCATCTCTCCAGCTCCTGGTTCTTTTAATAAAGAACAAGAGATGCATAATATAACCACCAAGACAAAAACCACCAGGCACAAAGGCCAAATATACCTTTTATTTTTCCCTGATCAGTAGGTTAATGCACTAAATGAGGTCAATCATATAGACCCTGAGGGAGCTGTGACCCACAGACCAGACAGTCCTTGTACTTTATTCATCTGTGCAGACACTGGGTTGATATTCCCTGTATAAAAAGAAAAACAAGAGTATTATTGATTCACCTCCCTCTTTACCACAGTTCCAACTAAGAGCCTGGGTTTGCTCCAAACAACAGCAAAAATAAATTTGACAGTCTTTGTTCAGTGCTAACGATCAGACTCAGGGATGTGTGCATGCTAGGCAAGCATTCTACCTTCAAGTTACATGCCCAGTCCTACAAAACCCACTTGCTATTACTCACACGTGATCATCAGTCTTTGAGATACTGACCACCTACTTACCAAATGGCATAGCCTGTCTACTGAGCTGAGCTGAGCCCTCTGAACATATTCTGCTACCAAATCTTGTGTTCAACCCATAAAGTCCAAGACTATAAAGGTTGGCTCCACACTGAGAAAGTGAAGCTTGGAACTTATGCTTGGTGGGAAGCCAATGGGAGCAGCTCCTGGTGTTTAAGCCGCTTATTGCGAGCTTCTTGTTTTTAATAAAAAGAAATTATTTATCGTTTTGTTAATAAAATGGTTGTACCATTTAGATCCCCCCCTCCCCAACTCTGCTGAGTGTCTTCTTCGGTACGATTATCGGTATTTACCACTCCAGTAACTGGAATTGTTTCTGTCTGGTTTATTTTTGCTGTTGTTTGGTTTGTAGGCACAAATCCAGCCTTTTAGTTGGAACTCTGATATGGAAGGTGGTGAGTTAATATTCCTTTGTGTTTCTTTTCACATAGGGAATATCACATCAGTGTCTGCATAGATGAACAAACTATAAGGGCATGCCTGGTCTATGTGTCAGGGCTCCCTCTGGGTCTAAATTATTCAACTCGTTGTGTGCAGACACTGGAACTCTGATAACCTTTGCTTATTAAAATGTAGAATGGATTACTTCTTTAAATCATTATTTGGAGGTGGTCTCAGGTTGGGGTTCCCAGAAGGATTTGAATTTTACCTTTTAGATATTTCTTCCCTTCACAATTCAATAATCATAAAAAAAAAGTGCTTCATGTCTTTAAGCAGGATTCATGCCTTTTCAGTTGTGGCTGATAGCGGCATTCTCTGACTGAAGCCACATCCTTTGCGTTACTATGCGCACTGCTTTGGACCTAGCGTTTGGGAGCTGTGTGACTGGGTCTGTGCAGATTAAAATAGCACCCAGAGAGCCAATTTGAGACTGGAGATGAGTGAACCTGAGCGAACCTGGGACACACTCGTAACACACCTCGTAAATCCCATTGTTAAGTGTGTAGAGCCAGCAGTGGAATGCGCACATCTGAGGCATTGTACCTCCTTAGAGTAAAGGTAAATAGTGAGGGCCCTCACGGGGCTTCAAGGGGAGCCAGGAAGGGAAGGACGTAGAAAAGACCTTCACATATCTGATAGCCACTCCTTTGGCACCCTGGGGTGCAAGTCCACCTGCCAGAAAGTCCAGTGTCCTTGCTAATTTTAGTCTGTTAATTCAACATATGTTATTATTTATAAAAGGAAATCCACAAGTTCTGAAGTGAAATGGGGCTAGAAAAACTCCTCAGCAAATAGTTCACTGACGCCACACAGGAAGCAATGGGGAACTGCTGAAGATCAGGTTTGCAATGGTTTGTAGGTAAACTGAATAACTATTTCCCTCAAAAATTCCCATTCCTAGCCAACTGTGGTGGTAAATACTTGTCATCCCAGAAGTCCGGAGGTTGAATCAAGAGAATTGCAAGTCTGAGGCAGCCTGGCTCTGTAGCAAGATGGTGCATCAAAAACGAACCTTGTTCTTCAGTAGCAGGGGTCATCTGCGAGCCAAGCGCTTCTCAGGAGTAGGGGCACTTTGGCTCTCCTGGTGGAAGTGTAAAAACACTGCTGTTTCCATCCCACGCAGATACACTCTGCTTTATTTGGTTTGGACTGTGGTCTCGACATCATGGCTTTTACAAATCTCCCTGAGGAATTTTAATGCAGCAATACAGGTTGAGAACCACTTGGTGAGAGCCACTTTGAACCATTTCATTGAGGGTAAGGTGCCTCAGTGGCACAATGCTTTGAAAGCATATGTTTCTGATATACATATATTTGGCAAACGCTAAGTGACCCACGTCATAATTGTTTAAAATGTCTAAGGCTTACACATACTTGAATAAGGAGATTGAGTATCTGATTGAATGCATCTAAAAATATGGTTTGATGGCTTACGTTTAAATTTTTAGTACATGAACTTTATGGAGGTCTAGAATTGTGTGCTTGTTATATTGTATAATGGCTTTAAAAATGCAAAACTCCAGAGCTCATACCGTTAATGCTTTGAAGGAGAAATGTCTTCCCGCAGGCACTCAGAAAGAGCAGCAATATTTCCACAATACAAAGTAATGCTTGTTTCCTTTAGAAAAGAGACAATAGTCTGTGACAGACGATAACAGCTGAATGCTGACGAAGATTTGACGGGATTTATTACGGTTAATTAAAACACCAGCATTGCCGAGAATCAAACCTGCTTTATGCCAGAGACAAGGGGAGATTGTTTGGACACTCCAAACAGTGTGTGAGTTCAATGGAGTGTATTGGAACTTCGATTGGGAAATGGTTTTTCTGCAATTATTTACCATTGCTGGATATCTACAAACATGAAGGACAAATTCACTTCCTTAGTGACTTAAAGCTCTATTGGTGAGACCATTTAAACGTGCTCACCTTTCCAAACCTGTCTGTGCTCATCTGCATAGGAAAAATGCGAATATTTAAAGTATTCATTCTCAGCTGGACGTGGCGGCACACGCCTTTAATCCAGGCACTGGGGAGGCAGAGGTAAGAGGATCGCTGTGAGTTCTGGGCCAGCCTGGGACTACATAGTGAATTCCAGGTCAGCCTGGGCTAGAGCAAGTCCCTACCTCAAAAAAAGAAAAATTAATAAAATATTCATTTTCTAATAAGACATAAGGTTGCAAAGGCAACACATTTCTAGGTGGTTTTCTTTGTCAGGAATCTAGTTCTATCCCAGATATACTTTCTTTTCCTTCCTTCCTTCCTTCCTTCCTTCCTTCCTTCCTTCCTTCCTTCCTTCCTTCCCTCCCTTTCTTTCTTTCTTTCTTTCTTTCCTTCCCTCTTTCTTTCTTTCTTTCTTTCTTTCTTTCTTTCTTTCTTTCTTTCTTTCTTTCTTTCTTTCTTTCTTCCTTCCTTCCTTCCTTCCTTCCTTCCTTCCTTCCTTCCTTCCTTCCTTCCTTCCTTCCTTCCTTTCTTCTTTAAAATTAAGTAGAAAGTTGTATGACTGCATCATGTATTCATACCATCATTCCCCTCCTCCCTGCTCCCATTCCGCTGAGGCCCTCCTCAGTGGGATTGCTGGTATTCCCCCTGGGGTTGTGGGTTATGAGCTGTCATGGTAAGTGGGGGAGGGGGACAATGCCTCTGGACATTCCCTTCCACTCTCTGGCTCTTACAAACTTTCCGCTCCCTCTTCCACAAAATCCCTTAGCTGTGGTGGGTGTGGTTGTCTACTTTAGTGCTGTGCTCTAAGCAGGTTCTGGATTGGTGCTTTGGTGTGTTGTGAGTGTCTTCTGTGTCTGTCTCCATGCCCTTTGCGCTGGTTGACGGGCTCACTGCTGAAGCAGCACTCTTGTTCATCCAGCCATTCCTGTGTGGTTTCACCTGGGCCCTGGCTGATGTGTGAATAGTGACGTTTTTAAATTAATTTATTCATTTATGAGGAGAGAGAGAAGAAAGAGATAGTAAGTGGTGTGTATGTGTGTGAGAGAGAGAGAGAGAGAATGGATGGGCCAGGACCTTCTGTCCCTGCAAGCACACTCCAGAAGCAAACACCACTTTGTGCATCTGGCTTAATGTGGGTTCTAGGGAATTGAACCTGGGCCATTAGTCTTTGCAAACCAGCACTTTAACCACTGAGCCATGTCCCCAGCCCTATACATTTTTAAAAAAAAATTATTTTTCTATTTGAGAGAAAGAAAGAAAGAGAGAGAGAGAGAGAGGTAGATGGAGAAAGAGTAAATATGGGAGTACCAGAACCTCTTGCCAGTGCAAACAAACTCCAAACATATGGGTCACTTTGTGCATCTGGCTTTACATTGGTACTGGGGAATTGAACCTGGACTTTCAAGATTTACCAGCCAGTGACTTTATCTGCTGAGCCATCTCCCTAGCCTCATACTTTTTTATACTATTTTTTTTAATTGGGCACTTTATAATATGAACGTATTTCAGTCATAGTCCCATTGGGTTTTTCTCTTATGCTCCCTCTTTTTTATTTTTATTTTTTCCCCCTATTCCACCTAGGGTCCTCCTCGCTGATTTTTATTGGTAACCATAATAGGTTGTTGAATGTACCAGTTAGTCTCGGTGTGAGGACAGGCAATACCTCCTAGCACATCTTCACACCCTGTGTCTTTTACCATCTTTCTGCCCCTCTTCCACAATGTTCTCTGAGTCTCAGAGGGCATGCTATCAGTCTCCTTTTCGTGCTACATTCTCAGCAGTCACAAGTTTTTCTGCTTTGATGAGTTTTGAGTCTCCTCGGTATCTACCACCATTTTCCTGGAGGTGTTTCTCAGGCTAACAGTGAGAGCAGCACTCACAGTTAACCCGCCTCTTCCTCTGTAATGTCTCTTGAGCCCAGGTAGCTGTGAGAGAAAGGACTCCTGTGCTAGGCTGGCCGCTTTCTTTTCTTGTCCTTAGTCTCCACAGCGTTCACTGTGATCAACAACAAGCAGATGCTCTAGCCAATAGTGAAGACAGCATGGATCAAAGGAGATAAGAACAGACATTTAGAGACTTTGGGACAGGCATAACCTCTCATTTTACCCAGAGAACAATGGAAGCTTCCCTCTAGGGTATATGATCTTCCAAGCCATGGGCTTCTGACTTGATTCTCAGTACAAGATATGAATTCCCTCCCACAGCAATGTTTTCTTCCTCCTCCTTCTATTTTTAAAGATTATTTTTTATTTGAGAGAGAGAGATAAGAGAGAGAGAGAGGGAGAGAGAGAGAGAGAGAATGGGTGCATCAGGGCCTCCAGCTGCTGTAAACGAACTCCAGATGCATGCACCACCTTGTGCATCTGGCTTACGTGGGTCCTGGGGAATTGAACCAGGGTCCTTTGGCTTTACAAGCAAGCACCTTAGTGGCTAAGCCATCCCTCCAGCCCTCCTTCCTCTTCTTTTGTATCACTGATGTTACTATACCCAATGTGAATTTCTAAGGATATTGTGTAGATTTACTATTATTTTCCTTCTTTTTTAAATAAGCTATATATGCTACAGTTTGGTTTATAAATCCCAAAAGAGCCTTGAGAATCATTCTGTTTGTGGTCCATGTTCCAGACTGGCAACACTTCGACCTCTACATCATAGTAAGCCATAGCACAGGAGCCCAACAAAGGAAGAAGAAAAACTGATTTGCCAAAATAAAGAGAGAAAAATTGTGATTGTCACCCAGGGATTTTAATAATCCACTACCATTATTTTTTATCTGCTAAGGAGATCCAGTTTTCTTTAAGATATACCTATTTGGGAGCTGGAGAGATGGCTTAGCAGGTTAAGGAACTTCCCTGCAAAGGCCAAGGACCCATGTTCTGTCTCTCTTCAGATCCCACATAAGCCAGATGCACAAAGGTGATGCAAGTGCAAGGTCACACATGTGCAGTAGGTGGCACAAATGTCTGGAGTTCAGTAAGTGGCTGAGGCCCTGGTGTGCCAATTCTCCCTCTCTCTCTCTCTTACTTACTCTCTATAGAAAAAGATACACCAGTTTTGTAACATAAGAAGTTCTGTTTCCCAGTGTTTCTACTTATTTTTTGTACTCATGTATATACTCAGCAATTAATTCTGTCAGTGATTGTTCGTACTCATTATAAACTTGACTAGACTTAGAATTCTATGGAATGTATTTCCACAAAGGTTTAAGTAAATAGGGAAGACCACTCTGACTGTGGGTGTCACTATCTCATGGGCTGGGATCTGGATCTGAATTAAAAGAAGAAACCGAGTTGAGCATGAACATCCATCTCTCTATTATCTATCTATCTATCTATCTATCTATCTATCTATCTATCTATCTATCTATCTATCTATCTATCTATCTATCTATCATCTATCTATCTATCATCTATATCTTTCATCTATTTATCTACTATCTATTATCTATGTATCATCTATGATCTCTCTCTCTCTCTTGCTCATGGAGGCCCTTGCTCCCATGCCTTTCCTACCCTAACAGACTATATCCTCAAAAAGAGCTAAAATAATCTCCTAAGTTTATTTCCAGTTTAAGTTTCCTTAAGTTGGTTTTATCAGATATGTTGTCACAGAAGCAAGAGAAGTTACTAATACACTGTCCTTAGTATCATCACAATGACCATATCTTATTTTTCTCTTATATCTCACAGATGAGAAAATTGATGTCTTGTGAATGAAGGGATTGGGCACAAAATAAAATTAAAATGTACTCATAAAAATAAAATTACATATGTGGTCTATGGAAGTTAATCTGATGCTTTTCAGAATATGTGTGTTATCCTTTTGCTTACTCTCGTCATGAACACACCATGATGCTCATCAGATTCTGCCTCTTTCCCCTCTGCCTGAGCACCTAAGGCTATGTTTTCCTACCTTCCTAGGTTTGGGATTACATGTTCTGGAATTCTGTGTCTCTCCATACCTTAATGTTAAAATCCTAACCTCTTAAGTGATAGCATTAGAAGACGGAGTCTTTGAGAAATAAATTGGGGTGTGAAGGGAGAACCCTTATGATTGAGATTGTTGCTCATAAAAGAGGTCCAAGAGAAACCCCCTTCCTTTATCCTTTCTACCAGGAGATGGTCTAGAAGGAAAGTGTGCATTATAAATTAGAAAAGCAGAGCTGGAGAGATGGCTTGGCGGTTATGGCGCCTGCCTGCTAAGCCTAAGAATACCAGTTCCAATCTACAGGCCCCATGTTTAGCCAGATGCAAAGTGACAAGGGCACAATGCTGCACTTTCCCACAAGGGGCACACACGTCTGGAGTTTGTTCACAGTGGCTGAGAGGCTGCTGGTGCACCCATTCTCTATCTGTCTCCCTCTCTCTCTCCCTTATCAGACAGCAGATATGACTAAATGCTTTCATTTTGAATGCTCAATGTTCACATTGAAAAATAAATTTCTTTTACCACCTAAACTACTCTGTAGCATTTGTTGTAGTCACCTGAATGTGCTAACATGTGAGACATGTTATTAACTTTCTTTTAGTGGCATGAAGTCGGAATTAATAGGCTAGTTTCTGGTTAGGGATTCCTACAGAATCCAATTCTTAATGCTCCTTTTTTCTTCTCTGGAGAACTTGGAGACCAGTTTTTCTGGAAAGGTTAGCTTCATGGTGTCGGAGCCCTGACTGGCAGGAGAGCCATGAAGGAGATTCAGCCAGCTTTGCCTGTCTCTGACATAGGGAAAAACCAGGATTATTTACGGTAAATTATGGTAAAATAGACTCTTTGACCTGTAGAGCTTATGACAAATTGGAGTCTTAATACAAATGCATTTTTATCTAGTAGATAATTGTCATTAATCTCTCCTCTTTTCCTTGACCATTTTTTGATGTTAAAGAATCTGATTATATACTCTGATTTCTCTTCAGATTGAATAAATATTTCACCTTTTACTAAAATAAAAGAATCTGATTAATTTGCCTCAAGCTTCTTTATTTACCTGTCTTTTCTCCATTTAGCTTTGTTGTAGATAAACTCTGATTTTGGCAAATTTCTTATGAGTCCTTTACCTCTGTTTCCTCGTTATGATATAGAAATAATATTGCTTCCCTCTTTATTACTCACCACTGTCAGAAAGATAAATGAGTGGGTAATTATGAGAAAAGTGGTATATAAGCACAGAAGAGTATGTTATTATTATGTTATTCTCATAAGAATAGAAAAAGTGTTTCTCTGCTATAGAATGGGGAAATGTTATAAAGGAAAGATTTATGACTTGTTCAATGATTTATTTTTCTTTGTAGAATTGGAATAATTCCTTTAGGTTACATAGATAATACACTTATCTTAAAACTTGAAGGCATCTTAATGTGTCCACATGAATATTTAAAATGCTTCAGGGCACTGATATTAAGACTGCTGTATGAGATAAAGTGATTGATTCAAGGGAAAGCACGGGTACCTTCTCATGTGGTTTTATATCACAGAACAAATGTGCAGTGGATTCTAGCTTTGATACAAATGAAAAATGGTTACCCCACCTAGGGGCCTAGTGAACCCTATAAAAATATTATGAATAATGATAAATCTTACCAGGAAACCAAAGATTTAAAATCCTTAGTTCCTATGAAGGCATGTGTTATTAATTGAAAGCACTGTTAATATTTAACCATAATTAGTGCTTAAATTTAGGTTATTATTGTAAAGAATTCCTTGTGATCTTCTAGAACGATATCTTAATTAGGCAAGATATATTTATTTTTAACTTTTAACAATCATAATGTGTCCTCAAACATATTTAATCTTTAATATATTTAACCACATTAGTAATGTGTTAAAATAGGGTAATAGAATTCATCACAAAAAATAGTTCTTTTGCTTCTTATATCCATCTGATTATAGAACTTATCTCTTCCAAATTTCTCCCATATGATTCTGATTATTCTTAGAAAGTGGTCGTTATATAGACAAATGAGAAACCAATTGTAGTCATCCTGAATAGCCCTTAAATTTCATGTAGTCCTTATTTATCTCTTTTTAAAAATTTTTATTTTTTTATTTATTAGATACAGGGAGAAGGAGAGAGAGAGAGAAAGAGTGAGGATGGGAGTCCCAGGGCTCAAGCCACTGCAAACGAACTCCATATGCATGCACTACCATGTGCATCTGGCTTACATGGGACCTGGAAAATGGAGCCAGGGTCCTCAGGCTTTGCAGTCATGTGCCTTAACTGCTAAGCCATCTCTCCAGCCCAACCTTCTGCATTTCTTAAAGAATATAACTGGATAACATCTCAAGTGTGGTTTTCAGCATCTCTGAGGACATGTTCTCTCTGGCAGAACTAGACAGGAGCCTCAACAGGGAAGGGTGGTGGTGTCTGTTTAAGAGATGAGTGGTGGAACATATTTGAATGTCAATGGGATTATTCAGTAAGGTAAGAAAGGCTGAAGGTATAGTAGGGAGGTTCGTGAGCCATTGGAAAGTTCCCAGTGAGTGAAGAAGCATCCAGAAGACTGAGGCGGGAGAACTCTTGCACTTTTCTTGCATTGGGGTGTTTGCACAGCTACAATTCTGCCTGTAATCATCCCACTTCATACTCACCAACATCATTTCTACTCCTCCCTCCCAGTGTCCCTTGCATCTTCTCTTAATCTCCTAATCTCTCACCTCTGTTCACTTAACGTCAAAGGACGCCTTGCTTGTAAAGCTCTTTACCTGATACTCGGTAATGATTACTTATTGCTCAGTGACTCCTATCATGTAGGCTATGAACTCCTTTAGGACTTCCTCTAATTGTTTGCATTATTGCTGTAAAATAAACATAACACATAAACTCGCAGTTTGAACGACTTTAAGTGTACAGTTCCAAGGCAGTAAGTCCCTTGACCTTGCGCCACCACCACCACCATCTTCACCCGGAACTTCATTATCTTCCTAAGAGAAGCTGTACTTGTCAATCACTAACCTCCTCCCTTTTTATGTGTATGTGTGTGTATGCATGTGTGTGAGGATATGCATGCATGTGTATGTTTGCATATGTGTGTTTGTATATGTGTAGAGGCCAGAGGACGACCTTAGCTGTTATCCTTAGGAATTCAATCCACCTTCTTTAAGACAGGCTCTCTCATTGGCTTAGTGCTCACTAGTTAAGCAAAATCTGGATGGCCAGAGAGCATCAGGTATCCTCCTGTCACCTCTCCAGTGCTGGAATAACAGGCGTACAGCACCACATCTAGCATTTTCAGTAGACACTGGTCATTGAATGCAGGTCCTCATCACTTTACTGATAGAAAAATCTCCCAGTCACAAACACAAACTTTATTCTCAGTAACCACATACAATATTTTTTGTAGCCTCATAGATGACCAGTGTGCCAGCTACATAAAAGGTGGGCAGTAAAAGTTAATACTGATTCCATGATCCAGTAGAAACTTGGCCTATGTTTGCACATTTGGGATGATGATCTCATCTCTACATTAATCAAATGGAACTTAATGTATCAAAATGTATTCTAATCACATTGTGCCCTTCTTTGATGAAAGAACATGATGATAAAAAAAAAAAAAAAAAAACTGAATAACAGTGGATGACAGCCCACACTCAAAAGATGGATACGTGCGTAATTGGCCATCTAGATCATTAAAAACATAAACACAAAGGAATTCAATTATCCATAACCTTTACAAGTAAGTACAAGAACAAAAATAATCTGTGGTTTCAGAAAAATGCCAAGCAAATGACAATGTCAGCCATCATAATTATGGAATTAGGGCAAAAGGGAAAAGATTACACAAGCAAGCGTTCTTTGTTACTCCAGTGACATTGCTGTTCCATGGTTTGGCTGCCCACATTGGTTACAAGTGGCATTGAAAAGCAAGCAGTTTTAACCTGGTCACATTACTGGGATTTAATGAATACTTAGATGGTGGGATGGGAAGCAGTATTATGTCACAACTTTGAAGTCTGTTCTTCAATTTTTAGTTTGATAACCATATGGCAGCTAGCAATAAAGTCACAACTTAGACTTTGGAGTTTAGAATTGTGTTTTCAGAAAGCATGCGTTTACTTTGTCTCTGGTGTCATGGCAGGAATGCCGTGCATGACAGCAGGCAAATCCTCGGAGACAACAAGGGCCCATTAGTGTGGATGGAAGCTGAGTTTCCTGCTCCTAAAATAGGGAGATGTGGATTAGAATTAAGGCTGCTGTAACAAGTCAGTTTTTCTAGAATATGAGTTCATCTCTCGAGTCACATAAAGGAAACACACATGAGGCTAAGTGTCAATTTCCAATGATAAAATCTGACCGTGAAATGGGCACATTAACAGCAGTGAGAAGGGAAATCTGGACAAAGGCAAGGGGGATCTAGTGAAGAGGGAAGACATTTACACGGTTACACAAACCTATAGTGTCAGTTTCAGAGCCTCACCTTTTATGATACAAACTGATGCCTTGAAATTTTGAAGGTTATACAAACCTATAATTTGACAAATAATTGACATGGGTTAAAAGCACTAATAACCTACAGGTAGTAGTGTTGAGAGGTGCTGGGCTTTGACTAATAGAACACATTATAATTTCACTATTTATTTATTTATTTATTTTTATTATTTTATTTTTTTATTTTTTTGGTTTTTCGAGGTAGGGTCTCACTCTGGCCCAGGCTGACCTGGAATTCACTCTGTATTCTCAGGGTGTCCTCGAACTCTCGGCGATCCTCCTACCTCTGCCTCCCGAGTGCTGGGATTAAAGGCGTGCGCCACCACGGCCGGCAATTTCACTATTTAAACTACTCACTTAGTTGTATTATTTAGGCTAAGTTCTTTAGATTTGTGTCTCTTATGTATAAAATGAGCTTGAGGTAGTTAGCCAAAGAACACACATGGTTCTATAAAGTGGGTAAATGCAGGTGGCAGCAGCTGAGCGATACTGAATTTACTGAAGCTCCAGTGGTGCCAACAGTTAGTGCACAGTACTTATATGAATCGACCTCGTGTATCTAAACTCCCATGTTGTACCCATTTTAAGTGACTTCGTCTAGTACTTCTGGACTTACAGTATTGATGGGTTAGCTTAGGTTCCTGAAATGAGCAAACATATTAAGACACACCATAGACTTGTGTTCTGTGTTTCTCCAGTCCCAAGGACAATTCATAATGCAGAGATTAAACATATTAAGACACACCATAGACTCGTGTTCTGTGTTTCTCCAGTCCCAAGGACAATTCATAGTGCAGAGATTAAATGCTTTCCTTTTTGGAGATAATGAAAGTTGGCTTATTTTACCCAACGCTGCATTCCAGAAGGAAAACATTGTTTAAATTAGTTGTTAAATATTATAGTCCTTGTAAACCTCCAAAGGTAAAGAGGTATTTCGCTATTTAAATCAATATTCTGTGTGACTCTCATATCACTTTTCTGGTCAACTAAGTATGCATACTGGCCTCTTAAAGTAGAAGCTATAGGACAGCCTTTTACGTCAGTAAACTTTATAAAGATTGAGCATAGGATTCACTTAGCATCTGAAAACTTTAAACAGTTTATATAAAAGAAGCTCTTTTGTTAAAAAATTATTAATATGAACTTTTAAAAAATATTTTATTTTTATTTATTTGAGAGAGAGAGACAGAGAGAGAGAGAGAGACAGAGATAGGCAGGTAGGGAGAGAGAGAGAATGGATGTGCCAGGGTCTCCAGCCACTGCAAACGAACTCCAGATATCTGTACCACCTTATACATCTGCCTTATGTGGGCCCTGGGGAGTCAAACCTGGGTCCTTTGGCTTTACAGGCAAACATCTTTACCAGTAAGCCATCTCTCCAGCCCTGAACTTCCTTTTAAACAATTATAAGTTTTAAGTTGCCTTCATTATGCTACTCAAAGTTCCTTATTTTGTAGATGTCTGTTTGAATTAGATGCTAGGGATAAAAAAACAAGTCTGGAAATGAATATGTATACATTTCCTTTTTAGAAAGCCCAGCTTCTCTTTTGCCTTCACTATGAGAATGTTAAAATTAGTGTCCGGTTAATTCTTTTTGTTTTCTTTTTCTTTTTCTCTTTCTCTTTCTCTTTCTCTTTCTCTTTCTCTTTTTCTTTCTTTCTTTCTTTCTTTCTTTCTTTCTTTCTTTCTTTCTTTCCTTTCTTTCTTTTTTTTTTTTTTTTTTTTTGCTGTTATCTGAGGCTTAGGAACTTCAAGTTCTTTAGAAATATGTTCTCAAAACTGAGCCATGCTTGCCTGTTCTATGACCTTTAAAATTGTTAGATGCTACTTGCTTAGATACCCAGAAAAATGTCAAGCTCATTTACTGAAATACTCCATATAATTTCTTGAACATGGCCAGCTTCGCTACACACAAGGGGCATAGTATTGGTACTGGGCTTACATAGTCCCGGTGCCTTTGTCTGTCTGCACCTACAAGCTTTCTGCTCGGAAGAGTGGGTCTGACCACACTCATTCATGGATGCATCAGTGCCTCAAATATGCCTCCTGATTTTTGGAAGATTTCAACTACTAAGGTCAGCCACTGGCTGTGAGGTCCTTTACCGTTTCCTAGAAATATTAATGCTGCCTCCCTCAAACTAATTGTATGACAAAGGAAAAATAAGGAGACACACATTGGGTTTCACAGGGAACTTTCACAGAGTATGACATTTCCATGGGCTGTATTGGAAAAAAAACAAACAAACAAAAAAAAACACAAGAAATCAGTTGCTTTGTTTCTTCTCTCTAACTTCTAGAACAGCTTTCCTGGCCAGAGATAGGGCTTTATTTTCTCCCTGTAGCAAGCATGGGAGTTTCTTTCCTTATTTTTGTCTCAAAAACTTAAGAAAGTTTTTGTTATTCGTCCCTTGCCAGCAACTTGACCAGGTGTCTGTAAGCAGTTGGTCGTAGGCATGGAAATATTAATTAGCTCCAGTCCGCAAAGAAACCCAAGTACCCAGCCATGTCAACCCCCATCAATCTGCTTCATTCTTCTGTCTCAGAAATCTGCCTTTGTGTTACTTCTGAGCAGAGATCTCAATTTAATATAAGTTTTTGCTTGGGGGGACTTACTTTGTACCAGTGAAAGCTGCCCTCCTTAGGTTTGGTCTTATACAATGTCACTTCCTTCTTTTCTACCTTCTCCTAGTCTTTATCCTTATTTCTAAGTATTGATTCATGTTCAAATTAATTTTGCCTAGGTCTCCAATTTTTCTTTCTAAATCTTAAATCCACAGGGCACTTTTAATATACCAGCTCCTACAAAGGTTTTGTAATACTTCTCTAATTGGCTCACTCCAAGCATGATGACATTTTACATCACATAGCCCACATCGTATCCTGTCAGGCTTCTGTTGTCACAGTCAAGCAAAGGTTATTTTCTCATTTCAGGTGATGATATCTTTTGTCCAGCATAGTCATTGTGGCTTGATGACCATTTCATCAAACCAAAGTGCTAAAGGATTCGAAGTAAAACAAAGATTTAATCCAAATGACATTCTTGGGAAAGAGTTGAACACATTCACATTTCCTAAACAACCAGTCAAGAAAAGGTTACTGCCATTTTTTTTTTTCAGACAAAGATGCCTATTCTTGAGGAAAGGATATGCTAGAAACAGAAATGTGCATCTTCCAGCATCTTCCTTAATGTTGCTGAAGTTACCCTTGACCAATCTCCCCTAAAATCCAGGAACACCAGCAAAATCATAGCATTTTGAATGGCACCAAGTTCATGCCTGTTTTAGAGATTTGGCCACAGTTTATCATAGCATGGATTTTATCAACTCATTTCAGAGTCAAATGATGTGGAAGCACCTAACGACCTATGTGACCCCTTTCCATACCAGGACGAGTCTTCATCTTAGTTTTGTTGGGATGAATAATTCTTTGTTGTGGAATATTTAGCGACATCCCTGACTTGTAACCATCAGCTTCAGTAACATTTACCCTTAGACTTGTAAACCACGAACTGCTTCTAGATTTTAACAGTAGTTTCTGAAGAAATGGATGGAAGCAATGATCTCTCTCTCTTTTGAGACTCTGTCACAGACCATGGGCAAAGGGGAGAGTGACTGGTATGTCAAATGAGATGGAAGAAAAGCTAGCAAATGCCAATGAGTTAGATACAATTGTAATGAATGTCTGATATAAAATATTTGAACGCATATAATTTCATTTTCAAGTATGTCCTAGGAACACATAAAAACACCTTATGTATATCCAGAGTTTTATACACCCACACCCACACACACACACACTATTGCTTATACTCTGTTCACATTTATCATCACACTGTCCTTTTGGATGTCTGCAACATCCTCAGTTTTGATGGACCAGTGCTTTCAGTATTGATGTCCTCCTGCTCGTGGTCATGAGGGTTTCTCTTAGTGTATTGAAACAGTTGTTTCCAAACCAATAAGGAAGACTGAACATGGCATGGAAGAACCTTGCTTTGTAATTGGCACTGTGTCAACTCTAACACCCTCAGAGCATGAGAAGAAACGATCTGATAAGGTGGAGTGATGACGAAAGCATAGAAAGCAGCATAGGAATGTCACACAATGCCATGATCATTCTTCATTTCATAAATGTGACTTACTGGGTCCTTGGCCCTATGTAAAATTCCAAGAGTATTACATGGTCTTTATTTCCTTGGAAACTTACATTGAATCTTGCAGTTTAATTCAGAATAAGACAGTTGCAAAGCAGTTTTTCTTTGTTAAATTGAGTTTTTCTATACTATACAACATAATAGTTTCAATATATTTTCATGTATATACATTGTTCTTGCTGTTATTCATCCACTGTCTTTTCCCCAACTACCCCCCTTTCAGGTCTCCTTCTTTATCCCCAAATAATAGCCTTTTGTTTCCCTTTGCTTCCATGTCATACATACATGAATACACACATACACACGTACATACATACATACATACATACACATACATACACACATACATTCATACACAAGGCTGTGTTTTTGAAGTAGAATATACTATCATAAGGTTTCAACAATAAGTATGTAGCTTTCCCAAGAAGTATGCAACTAGTATAATTTTTCTTTTTAATCATCTAACATGTTCTTATTATGCAGAAGGCAAAACAAATATTATCATCTGCTTTAATACAATGCTTTCAAAATGGAAAAAAAAAAAAGACCAGGTACTATGTCTCATCATATACTGCTAAATGTAATTTATGCTCATTCAATCGTTTTTACAAACAATATGTCTACATTATGAACTAATCAGTGTGGAGTCTGTTGCTTGCTTTTGAAATTGAGTGATACTTACACATAACCCAAATCATCATATTCCCACACAAAACAGTTCGGCAGATGAAAGCCGAAGACTTGCCACTCGGTTTAATTTGCTAAGTGGCTGTAAGACAAATGTGACTGTTAATCTTATAAATGGAAAGTACAGTCACCTGCATTAACCTACCTCGTGTTTATGCAAAGTGGAGATAATTGACATCTATTCAAGGGATCAGAGGGATTACAAAAGATTATGCTAACACTCATACAAACTGTAATTATCACCTTCAATTAATGATAACTTGAGTATATATATATATATATACATGCTAATTACCTATAATTGGGATATTAATCCACAGGATAAGTGATTTTTATAAAAATACCTACATTCCTCAGTCCCAATGTTTGCTTTGTAAGCATAAACCCATTGGCTGGTTTATCTTGCTAAGTGTAGCAAATCTTCAGCTAAGCCCTGGCCACAGCTATTGGACTGAGGCAGGAAGCAGAGTGGACACCAGAGCACTCGGGAAGTTAGAAGTTAGAAGGCCAGTGACTCCAAAGAAAAGGAATGTGGATGCATTCCTGAGCTCGAGGGCTGAACAAAGGAACGGTGACAACCCCATCCGCATCCACCTTTCCTCTGAAATTCATGGTTAGAGCATTTCCTTTCCCCTTGATACTCAACTCACCGGTGCTGGGAAGGGGACCCACCTGCAGATTCAGCTTGTCAGTCATTTTCCCTGCAACTAGAGACTCAGCATGTAACAGCCCAGGAAGAATCTAATTGTGCACTGGTCAAGATAAAAGAACAAAACTCATAACATGAAGGTGGTGAATGAATGATGGAATAAATTATCACTGCTCTGAAGACAATGGCTTTTCAAGTGATATATTCCCGTGGTCTCTTGAAAGTAAATGGAAAATATATGGGATGGTCATAATTTGCTTGTTGTTGTTTGCTTTTGTGGTCCTAGCAATTGAATCCAGGGCTCTGTGCATGCCAGGCAAGTACTCTCCCCAGCCTGGTAATAATGGATTCTGTTAATTTAAAAAAAGATAGTGATTTTTTTTTAATTGGTTGAGAGGAGAAAATTGGATGAATAAATGTCAATCTGTGGTATTTTCTAATAAGTGTGAAAGGTACAGGAGTTTCATGTTTGGAGAATAGGGTCTTAGCATACTAGTGTGGAGGAACTTGTGACAGGGGAAACAGATGTGACCCTGAAGGGTAGAAGATGGGGGAGGAATCTTCTCATGCCTGCATTGTTATCATTTATTGTCTCTTGTAGGTCACACGGGTTGGTGCTAATCCTCAGAAACATTCCTATGGTGAGAACATGTACAGCTGAAGAAACAGTGTTAATGCTGAAAGTTCTCCCACCAGGCCTCAAATCCAGCATATAAAGAAGATAATACTTGGCCCTGACCAATGGCTCAACATCCATGAGTGCTCATTGTACTGTAAGACAAAAACATCTTCTGATCAGACATGTCTAAATCTAAAGCAACTTGGGCTTATACCAATTGTGCTAGGAATTTGTAATTTTTTTTTTTTTTTTTTTTTTTTTTTTTTTTTTTTTTTTTGCAAGGTAGGGTCTCACTCTGGTCCAGGCTGACCTGGAATTAACTATGTAGTCTCAGGGTGGCCTCGAACTCTCAGTGATCCTCCTACCTCTGCCTCCCGAGTGCTGGGACTAAAGGCGTGCGCCACCACGCCCGGCTTAGGAATTTGTAATGTTTTGATGGAAGAATATTCAGTTTCACAATGTTAATAGCATGCCAAAGTCACTTCGGAGTACACCTCGTATACACTCTTGGAAAAAGATACGGATCCCATGATTGTCCTTTCATGGCTAGATGAAGAAGTTATACTGGAACAAACTTGGAATTAGAACGTTGAAGACTTCCTCCAGGATGTGAATCTTGGGAGCATGATTCCCATAATAGTCGGGAGCTCATTGCTCACATGGGCCTCCCTAATCCTGCAAAGAGCCCTTCATTTCTGATCAGTACTCAAGACTAGCTTCTTAAACTTCTTTTTATCCCATCAAGGGCACAACCTTCCAATGTAGCTCTTTATGCTTAGGACTGTCTGAGTTACTATTGCTTGTAACCAAGGACTGTGACAGATACGGTGATGTGAGATCTGGCTCATATCTGTCAAAAACCAGAAGGCAAAAGTAAAACAAAAGCCAGGAAAAAGTACAGAGACTAAAATCCAAGGAATGATTTTTAAAGGCATGTGTAACATGCACATTGTTGTGTAAATCAATGGATAATTAGTAACGGCAAGAAAGCTATATAGATAAAACCAAAAACTGAATCCAGAAATCCAGAGAATATAAATATTAACCTCATTGAATCTATCTATGAGAGATACAAAAACCACCTAAAGGAAAGTTTCTTCATAGAAAAGGGGAAGTGGACCAATATCATTTTTTAAAAAAAAAGTTTTGGACTCTCTGAAGGTTTCTCTAAAATTTAACTTTAATATTTAACATTTGAACTTCCATTTCATCCTAGTTTTTTGAGTCCTCTTTCACCCATTTAAACAACATCACTTCTCTTTGATATATACACACACGCACACTCAATTTTTTTACAAAAAGTTACATTTTACTAAATTAAAACCTGGAATTTTTAAATACAATCCATTAATTGTGTATGCCTTTTGTGCATATATTATGCCTAAAACCTGGGTGATGATTTTGGTTTTGGATAATGAATTTCAATGAGAGACACAAGGACCACCCAGTATCGATCAGGACAAATAATGGCTTTTATGACCATTTTTATAGAAGACTTTTTGAATCCTGATTTTTTTGGCTTAAGAAGTGATTATGAGTCAGACATGGTGGTGTACACCTTTAATCCCAGCATTTGGGAGACAGAGTAGGAAGACTGCTGTGAGTTCAAGGCCACCCTGAGAATACAGAGTAAATTCCAGGTCAGCCTGGGCTACAGTGAGACCCTACCTTGAAAAACAAAAACCATAAAACAAAACAAAACAAAAATATGATTATTTTATTTCAGAACAACATCACAACATTTTATCTAAAGAGTAAAAATATATGCCACACAGAAATTCTTGTAATAGAGGAGGTGATAGATGGATAGATGATATATAGACAGAAATAAAACTAGCATAAATTTAGTGTTGAAATTTATGAATCTTTGAAAAGACTTAGAGGAAAACATATAACAATATAACAAATTAAAGCATACAAAAATATGTGAATTAAAAAAGCTTTCCTTACCGTTGTTTGATTTACACCTTACTGGAAACAATATCAAAAAATACTGTAATATTTGTAATAAACTATCTGATTTTAGGAGTTTGACTCATTATGTATTTGATGGGCTTTCCTTCCTAAGGCATAGGTGATATTAAGTTCCAGAATGTAATAAGTCAAAGTTCTGGTTACATTCTCTATTCATTTCTAATATCAAAGAAAATCTCTAGTAGAAAAGAGATAACTTGTCAAAAAGGAATGTGCCTCAGAAATTGGATAATTTACATTTTCTTTCACTTATTTATAAGGACAATGATACATTATATTTCTTTTTCTGTATGGTACAGACATCTCTACTTTTGGCTAATTGGATTGACTATGCACCAATTGTGAGCTTTAAAAATATGTATTTATTTGATGTAAAAATTTTCTTCCGGACAGATGCTCATTTTTATGCATAAAGAAGACTCACAGTCATAACTCTCATGAAACCCAGTGGAATCTCTCTCTCTGTCGTTTTATATGTCTTACACCCAAATTGCATGAGACATAGCTCTAGTCATTATTTCCATTATTTCTATTTGACTCAGTCCATCTGAAAACCTCTCAGTCTTATTTTACAAAAACTAGTGTTTTGCTAGTGTAATTACCAAGGAAACACTCTCAGTGACATGATTAGTAAGTTTCTACTTGACTTTCAAATAACAGTAGCATATTTCTATCTATTACATAAGAGCTTACTGGAGAAGCACAAGCCAATTGAAAGGATGGTCTTTCAAGCGATAATGCTTCGTAAGTACCATAGCAACCCACACAGAATTATAAATAAATGTGAATCACTATATTCCAGACCATGTTCAGAATGTTATCTAGTTGAAGAGAGGGTAGAGGGTACACTCGGGCAAAATATAGCATGTCCATCATAAGGTATACACAAAACAAATAGTACAAAGAAGAAATTAAAACATTATGTTAGTTTTTCTTCTAATCAATGGAAAAAATAATGCTTAATAACATGAAATACACTAACAATACTAAGAAAATGCTGAAGATAATGCCTGTGAGATACACATGGATGACAAACAGAGTGAGAGGTGCAGTGGAGGAAACAAGGCCACATCTACGAAAAGGTGGCAAAATGATTACCCACCATGAAGCTCCCTTGAAAAAATAAAATTATGAAGACGATCATTTGAAGGTTGGGTTTGAACTTACATCAGTATCCACAGACATCATGCTAGATGCCAGTCTGCCTTGAGATATTGCAATTCTTGTATTGAAAAGGTATCTTGTGTCTTCTTACAGGTACACACATGTGCAATACATAAGATGTGTGTAGCATGCACATATACTAAAAGGCTCTAGAAGTGGTGGTTTTTTTTTTTTTTTAGTTATTTTTTTCCATATACCATCAAAAATGTTGGAGACGATTGATCCCGTGAGGGCAATACTCACTTGTTTTTCTTATTTATGGGGGAATTTACCACAAGAAAAGTAACACATAGTAGAGATTGCAAACACATTTTCTTTGAGCCACATTTGGTTTACAAAAATGTTGTATGCCTTATCTATAATGATTCAGTTATTTTCTTTACTTGTTTGATTGCTTTTAACACTCACGAGATTTCATTTATACATGTATATTTTTGTGAGTAATGCATATACTCTTGGTCTGGAGAATCATTGGTGGTTTTTTCTTAATGAGATAATATTCTGTTAGCTGCGCTACAGTATTCACTAGCCCCTGTTCCCAGGGTATTATACCCAACTTGCTTTACTCATTTTCTGCTCCAATATGAATTAGGAGTCTGTAAACTCCTCTTCTGAATACAGAAAAGAACCCTAAAGAGGATAAAATTATCAGACAAATCTGGTACATAAAGTAACAGAATCAAAGCTTTCCACAGACAAGGAATATACTTATATTGTAATAAACCAGTCAAAGCTGGAGTCTTCCTTGCTGCAACAGTACTGCAGACTAATGTCCATGAATTACCTGGAAGGTATATGACAACTGTCCTGGTCACAGACTATGTCATGGAAAACAAACTGACATCCTAGCTGCAAATACAATTTGCCCACATTAGAAAAGCAAACATGCTAGTTTTGGGCAAGTGTATTTACTGTAAAATCAGTTACCTTTGAGTCTTAGAAAATGATACTTAGTTTTGTCAATATAGTACCTATAAATAACTAAAAAGGTGACAGATTAAACCAATAGCCTTGTGCCTATGTCACTTCATAGAGTGAAAAATACAGCCAGTTTACAATTGGTAAGTTTTGAAATTCATCAAATGTCTTTAATTAAACTATCAAAATAATTTCACCATACACAGTCTTAGATTTTTACCCTTCACTATTTTTCATCTGAATATGGAATATGTCAACAAATATAGAGGAGAAAAGAAAGGAATGGAGTAGAATGTTAAGCCAGAAATTTTCAAGAGGTCTAAAACATTAAAAATATATATATTTACTGGGCTGGAGAGATGGCTTAGCGGTTAAGGTGCCTGCCCGCTAAGCCTAAGAACGTCAGTTCCAATCTCCAGGTCCCACGTTTAGCCAGATGCAAAGTGACACAAGGGCGCAATGCCGCACTTGACCACAAGGGGGCACACGCATCTGGATTTCATTCACAGCAGCTGAGAGGGTGCTGGAGCGGCCATCTCTATCTGTCTTCCTCTCCCTCTCTCTCTGTGTCTCTCTCCAAAATAATATATATATATATATATATATATATATATTTTTTTTTTACTTACTTTTCTTTATTCATTTGAGAGAGAGGGAGGCACACCAGGGTCTCTTGCAGTTGCCAACAAACTACAGCCACATGTGTCTCATTGTGCATCTAGCTTTACAAGGGTACCAAGGAACCCAAACAGGGCCAGTAGGCTTTGCAAGCAAGTCGAGACATCTCTCTAGTATTACTTCTTTTTTTATATGTTACAGGAGAATCATCTAGTTGGAAGAAGCAGTGAACCTGCAGGGGAAGGTTTAGAACTTGAACTTCAATGATCAGATGGACAGAGGATAAGAGCTACACAAAACAATACTGTAAGTCAGTAGAAGGACACCTAGGACTAGCCAATGCCTACCTAAATGAAAGATTTTAGTGCTTCCAGACCCCACAATATCAAGCTGCTTGCCTGTCTCAGATACAGTATGTGCCCACGATGAAGCAGGTGAAAAGCTCTCCGTTAGTAGAAAACCATACTAGATGGAGTCAAAGCAATGGTTACTCCAATAACAGAACTCCTTTATTTTTTGTTTCTGTAAACATGAAATTGCTATTAAAATTTTACAATATTCATTACATTGCATCTGTTATCATATTGATAGCAAACATCGGACCATATTTTTACCTGTTAGTCATTTTGTGTCATGAGGTACAGGAATATTAAAGTGAGGAAGATTGTCAAATACATCCTTGGACTATGATTTAGAAAGTTCTTAATCATTTTCAAAGTTTGCTTTTCCCTTATTTATTTTTGTGTGCAATGTGTGTGGTGCAGGTGCGCACATGCCACAGCGTGCATGTGGAGGGCAACTTGCAGTGTGCTCTTTGCCTTTCCACCTCATTTGAGGCAGGGTTTCTTGATGGATTCTCACGCTTCTCTTTTCTTTACTGCACCTGCCACGGCCTTCCAGGAAATTCTCCTGTCTCTGCCTCCCACCTCACTGCCACTGCACTACTTGTTATAGAAGCCCATCACAGATTCTGGCTGTTTATGTGGGGTCTGAGGCATCAAACTAAAGTACCCAGGCTTATTCAGAGAGGGCTTTGTGGTCGTTTGAGTAGCTGGCCCCCAATATAGTCAGGATTATATTGCAGTTCGAAATTTAGGTCTGCAGCCACCTGGCTGGAGGAGGTGTCATTGTGGGTGGTCCAGCCCTAAGGTGTGGGGGTCGATCTGGAATTTCCAGTTAAAAGAATACTTGAGCTGTGCTTGGAGTTTCTAAGTGTGCTTGCTTATGTGCTGGTGTGTGGCTTGTGGCTTTTTTTCTCTCTCTGTTTGGATCTATGAAGGTGGGCCAATTTCTTCTGCTATTATGGAACTTCCCCTGATTTTGTAAGCTTAAATAAATATCCCTTCCTCCATAACTATGCCTGTTTATTTTTATTTCTTTTTATTTTTGGAGAGAGACAAAGAGAGAGACAGACAGAGAGAGAGGGGAGAGGGAGACAGATAGAGAATAGGTGCGCCAGCAGTCTCTCAGCTGCTGTGAACAAAATCCAGATGCATTCGCCCCCTTGTGGGCAAGTGCGGCATTGCACCCTTGCGCCACTTTGCATCTGGCTAAACGTGGGACCTGAAGATTGGAACCAGCATTCTTAGGCTTAGGAGGCAGGCGCCTTAACAGCTAAGTCATCTCTCCAGCCCTGTTTTTTTTTTTTTTTTTTTTTTTGAGTGAGAGACAAAAACAGAGAGAGAGAGAGAGAGAGAGAGAGAGAGGCAGAAAGAGAGAGAGAGAGAGAGAGAGGGTGCACCAGGGCCATTTCAGCTTCCATGCTCCCCCTTGTGGGCAAGTGAAGCATTGTGCGCTTACGTCACTTGCCTCTGGCTAAATATGGGACCTGGAGAATCAAAAGGGGGTTCTTAGGCTTGGTAGGCAGGCGCCTTAACTGCTAAGCCATCTCTCCAGCCCCATGCCTGGTTTTTAAGTTCATTCCAGTGACCTGAGGCTGTCTGCTTCAGAATTTATTCATTGGTCCATCTCCCCAGCCCTAAAAGTTCTTAATTCTTGCTAATGTGATGAATCATTCATGAAGTCAGTATTTCAAACAGAATATTATGTTTCAAAATCTTTACAATTTTAGTTGCATGATGCCAGAACAATCCCCATTTTGTTAGGAACTCTGCTTTATAACCACATAGGTATTCTTGTGATATCCTCAATTTGTCCTTTATATTGCCTGAAACATGTTCTAAAAATCCTTTAGCTTGCTCAAAAATTTGAATGTATTCTAGGAAAAGTCATAAATGGTAACAATAATTGCCAAAGAATATGCAAAGAACAGGAGAAATAGGCCAATAGGAGAAAGAAATGGAAAGAAAACGAGATTTATTTATTTATTTATTTATTTATTTATTTATTTATTTATTTCACACAAAAAGAGGGTAAGAGAGAGAGGGAGAGGGAGAATGGGCACTCCAGGGCCTCCAGCCATGGCAAAAGAACTCCAGACACATGCACTACCTTGTGCATCTGGCTTACATGGGTCCTGGAGAATCGAACAGGGGTCCTTAGGCTTTGCAGGCATGCACCTTAACCGCTAAGCCATCTCTCCAGCCCCTTTAAGATTTTATTTACTTATTTATTTGAGATTTTTGTATATTGTTTAAAAGTTTAATTGGGGCTGGGCTAAGGCTCAGTTAGTCAAGCACTTGCCATGCAAGTGTGAGGAGTACCTGGGTTCTGGTTCCCAGACCTGCAGAAATTCCAGGCTTGGGGGCTGCTTGTAATCCCAGAAGGAGGTGGATGAGTCAGGTGGTCCTCAGAACAAACTGTCCTGTTAGACCAGCTGATTTGACAAGATTTTTGTTCCAGTGAGAGATCATGTCTCACTAAATAAGGCAGCAAATGATTGGAGAAGATGCTAGATTCAACCCCTGCCTCCACGTTCACATGTACACATATGTGCCCCCTGAAGACATGTAAACATGCATACATACATGCATACACATCACAAATACATAAGCAAAATAAATGGGTGACAATTAAGCAAGACAACTCAGCACTTTTTGTTCTTATCTGAAACTAAAGTGTAAATCATAAAATGAATTAAGCTCCATCATTCAGAAACTGCCAATTAACCTCTAACTGGAGACTTCGCCAATCAGAAACAGATGCCTGACTTCTATCTGGGGACGTTTCAGCTTAGCTGGTCAATTATTTTTTTTCTTACTTCCTCAAGTCCTTGATGAAAAATGTCCCTTGCACACTGGTCAGTGGAGCCCAACCATTTGAGGCCTGGTGTTGGCCAGTTCATGAATGTGGTTTTGTAAATTGACTCTGAAATTTTAATACTCATAAATTAATCTTACACTAATACATATGAAGACAACAATGTCTATTTAATGTCCATCACAATAACGGCTCCAGGTGCCTTGAAAACAGATCATCTCAAATGAAATTTTAAAGATCAACTATATTTGTATTAAAATGAAATTGGATTTATGAGTACACATAAAAAGGGTTTCACATACTAATTTGCATTAAAGAAAAGAGCATTTTGTTTAAAGTACATTAATCATTTCAGCCCCAAAGTTTTGGTTTTATTTTGCCTTCTGATTTAGATTTTGTAGCTAAACTGTCATAAAATAAGATAAAGATAAAGAGACATAAATGAGTGGTCTCATATATTTATTATATTAATGTCATTTTTCTTTATAAGAAGCTTGAAGGAGTTCTTGTCATAATATAGGGAGAGCCAGGAATTTAGCTCAGCAGCTGGAAAAGAAGGAAAGCATCAGGAAAATGCAATGCTCATGGGCTGGGCTCTGGATCTCAAGTCCCAATCTGACCATTTTCTTACTGCTGGACTTCAGCAAAAAAAAAAAAAAAAAAAAAAAAAAAAAAATTCTCCCCTCTCCATGAATGACTAACTTTCCTCTTCGGCACCTCGTGGGTCTCTTATAAGATGAAATGAGTTCATTCCACATAAATACTTCCACCACCACCTGCACCCGTATCCATGGCTACAGGACAAGCAGGAAACAGTGGGATGCTGTGAAAGTCAGCTAAGGCTGCAGTTGTCACATGGGTGACACTGAGGTGGCATAGGGAGAGCCCCATCAGTTTAAGATTCATGAATAATGTGGAAACATTAGCATGGGGAGCCATGTGAGAGGCTGTTGACTGCTCTCATTTGTATTCTTCCAGTGAGGTTTCTGCTGTAGAAAGAGGCTAAGGGGCTAAGTTTATCTGGGGAAGAACAGAAATGACATAGCTTCTGAGTGGTCGGGATCCAGTTCTTTTAAGAGATCCATCATGGTAAGGGGCTAAGTTTATCTGGGGAAGAACAGAAATGACATAGCTTCTGAGTGGCCAGGATCCAGTTCTTTTAAGAGATCCATCATGGCAAGAACTTAGTTTCTTTAATATTAAGATAAGGATCTTTTCTTTTTCTTTTTTTTTAACCTTTAATTTTTTTATTAATTATTATTTTTATTGACAACTTCTATACTTACATACAAAAGCACATGATATTTCCTCCCCCCCATTCCACTTTAGAACTCCAGTCTCCATCATATCCCCTCCCTCTCTCCATTAGTCTCTCTTTTGATTTGATGTCATCATCTTTTTCTTCTATTTTTAAGGGTCTTGCGAAGGTATTGCTAGGCACTGCAAGGTCATGGATATAGAGGCCAATTTCTGTCTGGGCAGTTGCATTGTAAGAAATCATATCCTTCCTTTGGCTCTTCCATTCTATCCACCCCCTCTTCTGCAATGGTCCCTGAGCCTTGGAGGGTGTGACAGAGGTGTTTCAGTGCTGGTCACTCCTCCATCCCTTCTTCTCAGCACTATGTTGCCTTTTGGGTCATCCCAGTGGTCACCACCATCTGAAAAGAGAAGCTTCTCTAACCAGAAGTGAGAGTAGCGTTAATATGTGAACATGAACATTAAGTGTAGTGCTTTCAGGGCAGCTTGGTGGGAATAATATATACATTTAGTCAGACAAGAGCAGGCTTTATACCCCTAAGGCTCATGAACTCCCTTGCCATAGACTTTTTGCTTAGGTTTTTCAGTACCAGGTATGTATTCCCTCCCATAGAGAGGGCCTTCAGTCCAATTATGGAGCAGTTGGTTACCCCAAGAGTAGACATGCCACTATTGCACCCATTCAGTCATTGGGCCTATCTGGCCAAACTTCAATATTCAGTGTCCACTGTTTTCACTGCTGATGACTTCTGTCTCCCATATGCTGCATGTAGTGCAGCTTTTTTCCCCAGCTTTCAGTTGGCTGATCTACAGGGAAAAGGTTTCTTGCTCAGTACCAGCTTGCTTTCTTAGTGACCTTGCTTCTCAGGCAAGAGATGTCTTCAGCAATAGGGTCTTACTATCTGTTTCTCAAGGGAAACCAAGGACTTTGGCAAAAGCCTTTAATGTTTTGGGGGCTACTGGGACCTCCTTGGACAACAACTCACTGGAAGGTATCCCATCCCAGGTACTGAAAATTTTCTAGTAACAGTCTACAGCTTCTAGATGCACCATTATTCAAAAAAGTAGGTTTACATAAGTCTTATTCACACTATCTTGAATTTAGATTGACCCTCCCCCTGCCCTTCTTTTTTTTTTAATTTGAGAGAGACAGAGAGAGAGGAAGAGGTAGAGAGAGAATAGGCACGCTAGGGCTTCTTAGCCACTGTGAACAAACTCCAGACGCGTGTGCCCCCTTGCACATCTGCGCTACATTGTGCACTTGTGTCACTTTTGCATTTGGCTAAATGTGGGACCTGGAGATTCGAACAGGCATTCTTAGGCTTCTCAGTCAGGCACCTTAACTGCTAAGCTGTCTCTCCAGCCCAGGATCTTTTCTTTTTTAAAAAACATATTTATTTTTATTAGAGAGAGAGAGAGTGAGAGAGAGCACAAATTGGCACAATAGGGCCTTCAGCCACTGTAAACAAACCCCAGGCACACTCGCCACCTTGTGTATCTGGTTTAAGTGGGTCCTGGGTAATGAAACCTGGGTCCTTTGGCTTGGCAGGCAAACTGCTAAGCCATCTCTCTGTCCCCAAGATAAGGATGTTCAAAGGACTCTAAAACCTTAGGGTTCATATTCAGAGTTCTATGATTTGCTGAATATTGTTTGCGAGTGTTAAGAGTTGGAATTCAAATCAAGTGCACAAACTGTGCTAACTTATAACTGATGGTGTGAGGCTATCTAAATACCCCAATAAAGATGGGCTGATAACACTCCAGGCAACATCTGAAGTCCTGAGATGACTAACAGTGCAGGAGTTTGGATTGATCCTCTAGTCTGCCTAGTGTCTTAAAGTTGGGGCTCTGGATCCAGAACATTGTCTTGATGGTATGAGAGCAGTCATGCCCTCATGAAGCTCAGTGCATAGACAGCTTCAGGACATCTCCCTCTCTCTGTGTCTCTCTCTGTCTCTCTCCAAAAAACAACAACAAAAAATGTACACTTCCATTTCTTCCTTAGAGAAAATGAAATCTTCTAAACTTAAAATATTTGGAGTTATAATGGAGTTAATTTTGCTATTATTCTTATTGATACTGGGCATAAATCGGCACACAATTTTCCCCCATCTTGCACAACTGCTCCATCATTCTTTGAAGAGGCAGCTTGACATTCTTCATGATCTTTGAGCACAAAGAGAAACATTTTCAGCAGATTGAATGACAGCTGCAAATGGAATGGCTCAGCAGAAGTCAAGTCAATTTGCCTCTTGGGGAGTACAAACTTTCTGAGTAATTGTGACGTCTACAACTATGGTTGGCTAATCTATGATTCTGAATGTTTTTCCCATGCAGCCTCTCCTTTGAGTGTGGAGCGTTACTCTAAAGAGACAACTCCAAGGAGTTATGGATTGGTTCTATTTTTTTAAATTTTATTTATTAATTAAAGAGAAAGGCAGAGAAAGAGGTAGAGAGAGAGTGTGTGTGAGAGAGAATGGGCATGCCAGGGCCTCCAGCCTCTGCAAACAAACTCCAGATGCATGCACCACCTTCAGCATCTGGCTTCCGTGGGACCTGGGGAATCGAACCGGGGTCCTTTGGCTTTGCAGGCAAATGCCTTAACCATTAAGCCATCTTCTCCAGCCCTGGATTGTTTCTAAATAAGAAGAGTGAGGAGAATGTTTAGAAACAGTAAAAGAAACTCAGGATTGAAAAAAAATAGATATGAATTTGCTGCCATGATGTCTTTGAACTTAATTACCTTACAAGTTCTCTTTTGAGGAAAGAATTTAAAAAGATAAACAATGGGGCTAGAGGGATGGCTTAGTAGTTAAGGCACTTGCCTGCCAAGCCTAAGGGACCATGTTCAACTCTCCAGATCCCATGTAAACCAGACACACACAGGTAAAACAAGCAGAAGGTCACGCTTGCCCACTAGGTGGTGTAAGCATCTGGAGTTCTGTTGAAGTGGCTGAGGCCCTGGCACACCAATTCTCTCTCTCTCTCTTTATCTAACAAAAAAATATACAATATAGGTGATTACATTTAAATATGTAACCTCAAGAACTGAGCAGGCTGATGGCACCCACTATTCACTGAGAAAAGAACAATAATATGAATTATCTGGTTTACCACTGACAGTATTATGGTACAAAGATAGCAGGTTGCATCAGTCAGGCTAGAAGATGCTACTGTTGTAGCAATTCACTAATTCTATTTCTTCTGTGTACTACTATTCTGTGAAAAGCAGTTAACATTCTTCTGTCTATAATCCCTCAGGGACCCAGGGACCCAGAGACCCAGAGATCCCAATTGTTGAAGAATATACTATTTATCTTATAGGCACCCCATCTGGAATGTGTGATTGGCAAGTTTCTCAGGAAGTAGAGCCAGAAGGGGGAAAGAGGCAAAAAGAACAAGATAATTTTTTCTTTCTCTCTCTTTTCTTTCTTTCTAGCTTTCTTTCTCCTCCGTTTACATCTCTCTCTGTTCTGTTTTTTTTTTTTTTTTTTTTTTTTTTTTTTGACAGGGTCTCATGTATCCAAGCCTAATCTTGAACTTGCTATGTAGCCAAGGATGACCATGAATTTCCAGTTTTCCTGCCTTGACTTTCCACATGCTTAGCTTACAAGTGAGCACCAACATGCCCAGTTTATACTGGGGTTGAGAACAAATAGGGCTTCTTCCATGCTAGGCAAGCACTCTGCCAACTAACTAAGCTTTGTGTGTGTGTGTGTGTGTGTGTGTGTGTGTGTGTGTGTGTGTGTGTGTATCCCTGGAGAATCACCAGCAGTTAAAATACTCAGGTATAAAATATATGCATGTGAAAAACCATTACCCACAACGTGGCATCTGGTCTTGCTAATTTCAAGTGAGTGAGGAGGTAAAGCAATCTTTCTTTTGGCTTAGATGAAAAGTGGACTAGTTAGGAATAGGGTTTCTAGAACTTGCTCACACAAGCAAAATATACTGGGAAGCTAGAGAAAAACATCACCATCAGGCACATATAATGAAAGCTGGTGCCATTGTTAGTAGAATTTGAGAAGTCTCCAAGCTATAATTAAATGCTTTGCCTTTGAGAATTTTCTTTACACTTGTATTCTAAAACAAACCCACAAGCAGGCAAACAATCATCTATGCATTGTTTCAAAACTGTGTGTTGGTCATAGGACATTTTAAGTGTTATTAAACTGGGGAGAGGATTATAGTATTTTTAAATTTTTAAAAATTATTTTATTTATTTTTGGAGAGAGACACAGAGAGAGATAGACAGAGAGGGAGACAGAGATGGGTGCGCCAGCAGTCTCTCAGCTGCTGTGAACGAAATCCAGATGTGTGCGCCCCTTTGTGGTCAAGTGTGGCATTGCGCCCTTGCGTCACTTTGCATCTGTCTAAACGTGGGACCTGGAGATTGGAACCAGCGTTCTTAGGCTTAGCAGGCAGGCACCTTAACCACTAAGCCATCTCTGCCGTCCAGATTATAGTTTTTAAAACAATAACTATCCTGATCTAAAGTTAAGTTTTTCTTTCCTAGTGTGAGGGTTAGAAACCATGACAGGAAGAAAGCCAGCGATCTCTATCACTGAATTACATCTGCAGCTTTATAGACAAGATTTTTACACTAAAAATAATTAGAATTATAGCAAAAAAAACCATTTTAATATACAAACATTGGTAGGGAAATAAGGGAATAAGAAAAGAACCCATTGCAAAGCACTGTCTGCTAAGTCAAAGGTAGTTGCTGAGGTTGAGAGAGGGCAGTAGCCTCACTCTGAGGAATTTCCTTTCTCTCTTTCTAATATGAAGTCAGGCCAAAAAGAGAGGGGCTCCTGTCAACTTCCGAAGATCTCGTAGTTGATCGTGAACATGCTACTTTGAATAGGGACATACTAGCAGATGGCTCTAGTTTAACTCAAACTTATAGGTGAGAAGTAAGGCGTGGACCTGAATACCACCTTCAAAGTTAAACCTTTGCTATACTAAGTGAAGGAGGGAACCATGTCTGGGGCCGCATCTCACATTTGCTTCCATCTCAGGCAGAATTGCTAGCACTTATTAGGTACTCAATAAACACTTACAGAAGAAAGGAATTTGATGGAATAAGCCTACGTGAAAAACCTTCGTGAGATGTAAGGCACTGCCTAAATAGATGCCAACAAAGGCTTCAAATGTGAAGTATATTTGCAACACTAAAATGAGGCAAAGCAAAGCAAATGTTAGCACCTTGTACACTTTGCATAGACAGTCAAGGGAGACATGTCGGTTAATTTTGTACTGATGAACACAATTAAGTAATTAGGTGGAACAGCATATTCCTCCTCTGCCTGAAAGCCAAGATACAGCAGGTAATAGCATTCAAGTATGACCCACTGTTCATTTAGATGCCTGAGTTTTCACAGAGCAGTTATATCTGCCTTGAGAGAGCTATAATTAAACAACACTTTATAAGAGTAATTAAATGTAATGACCACTACAATAATACACTTAGTACTCCTTTGGTTTAACTCATAATTCCTTACCTCTTGTCAAATTTTATTCTTTAAAAATTAATTAAATTAAAAAACATATGCGTTTATTATGCATAGTATGATGTCTTGAAAGATGGATACATTATAGAATGAGTAAATGGGACTAATTAATATTATCTTATATTTTTATCACTCTTCTTATTTTTTGTTTATTTTTATTTATGGGTGCGCTAGGGCCTCCAGCCACTGCAAATGAACTCCAGATGCATGAGCCACCTTGTGCATCTGGCCTATGTGGGTCCTGGGGATTGGAGCCTCAAAAAAGGATCCTTAGGCTTCACAGGCAAGCGCTTAACTGCTAAGCCATCTCTCCAGGCCCCTTTATCTCTCTTTTTGTATAAAAACATTCGAAGTTTGTTCTCATCATAATTTCCAAGAATATAATACTAAGTTATTAACTGTTGTTGCATGTTGTCCAGTAGATAGATGAACTTATTCTATTCAAGGAGAGCTTTGTCTCCTTTGACTTACATTGCAGAGCGCCCCCTGGCTTGTCTTTAAGTAACCACTATTCTATTGTCTATTTGCCTGAGTCCAGCAGGTTTAGAGTCTACACGTAAGTGAAATCATGCAAGATTTGTCTCTCTGGTGTAACTCATTTAATATAATGTCTTGCAGGTTAATCCATGTTGTCTCAAACGATGGAATTTCCTTTATATTGTTGTGTGCACACATGCGCGTGCATGTGCGTGTATGTGTGTGTGTGTGTGTGCACACACCACATTTCTTTATTCATGTTTTGGCAGGGACTTAAGTTCACTCTATGTCTCAGCTACTGAAAACGGTGCTACAAAAAAATGGGAGAATGCAGACAACTCTGCCGTTCTGCCTTTGTTCCTTTGCATAGATCAGTAGTGAGACTGCTGGATCGATCATATTGTAGTTAAAATTTTTAATTTTTTAAAATATTTTTAAAAATTTATTTATTTGAGAGAAAGAGGCAGAGAGAGGCGGGGGGGAGAATGAGTGTGCCAGGGCCTCCAACCACTGCAAAGAAACTCCAGATGCATGCGCCCCCTTGTGCATCTGGCTTACTTGGGTCCTGGAGAATAGAAATGGAATCCTTTGGCTTTGCAGGCAAACACCTTAACTTCTAAGCCATCTCTTCAGCCACAAAATTTTAATTTTTTAAGGACCTCCATACTGTTCTCTATATTGTCTACATTAATGTACCTTATGTTTATCCATATTTTTCTAATTCTCTTCAATATTTTTGTCTTTTTGTAATAGTGCTCTTAGAGGCATGAAATAGAATTTCCTTCTTGTGATTTTTATTTGCATTAACCTGATGAGTAGTAAGTGGTAAGGTTGAACATTTTCTTTTCTTTCTTTTTTAATGTTTATTATAATTAACAACACATTTTGTATGGATGCATCATGTGTTTGTACCCTCTTTGCCCTCGTCTCTGTCCCCATTCCATTGGGGATGATCCTCAGTAGCGTTGCAGGTATTCCCCATGGGGTTGGAGTTTATGCCTTGTGGGAGCAGCAGTCAGTTATTTTTTTGGGGAAAGAATGCCTCTGGGCATGATGTCTTTTTTTCTAAATTTTTTTTTTTTTTTGTAGCTATTGGCCTCGGTTTATCTTGGTTTGCTAAATGTCTATTTAGGTCTGTATTAGTCTAGAGGAACAGAACTGATAGAATGAAAAAAAGGGGATTTATTGGATTAGCTGAAGAAGCCAGTCCAACAATAGCTGTCTGCAGGCTTGAGAGTCAAGGAAGCCGGTAGCTGCTCAGTCCCCATGGCTGGATTGCTCAGTAGTCCCAGTCCAGCACTGAAGGCCTGGAGCTTCCTGGAGAGACTCTGCTGGTCTTCAGTCCATGTTGGAAGGCCGAGGAAACTTGGTTCCAATGCTGATGAAGGATAGCAGAGCAGGAGAGATGCACAAGCAAGGAAAGGCACACCCACCAGCAAGCTTCACCAGCAGCCAGGAGGGAGGAAGGGGCTTTTGTCTCCCACAACTTCCTTTTATAAAACCCCCTTCAGAAGGGTCGCCCGCTCTGTGGGAAGGGCTTACTCTGGGGAAAGGACTTCCTCCTTCAGTTAATTCTTCCTGGAAGCAAGTCAGAGACCCACTCAAGAATAATAATTGGGCTTGCAATGTCCACTGTTGAGTGTCTCCACTGGTGATCTCTCTCTCTCTCTCCCATTGAACTGCATGTAGTGTAGCTTTATCCAGCTTTCTGTCAGCTGGTCCACATGGAGGAGGCTTTCAGCTCAGCTCCAGCAGGATTTCTCAGTGACTTTGTAGCCCAAGTATGTGGAGTGTTTAGCAGTTGGATCTTACCATCTATTCCTGGTGGGAAACCAAGGGCCTCAGCAATGGCTTGTAATATTTGTGGGTTATCGGGGACCTCCCTGGCCAACAACTCACTGGAAGGTATCCCATCCCTGGCACTGAATATTTTCTAGTAACAATCTATGGCTCCTGGGCACTTCTTCTGGGCAGTTTGGTGAGCATAGTATGTACATTAAGCCAGACACCAGCGGACATTACACCCCTAGGGCTCAAGACTACCTCTGTTGTAGGTTTTCAGTATCAGGGATGTATTTCCTCCCATGGAGTGGGCCTCCAGTCCAATTAGAGAGTGGCTGGTTTCCCCCATAACAGACATGCCACTATTGCACCTGCTGCCTCATTTAGCCTGGCTGGCCAATAGCACAGTAGTGGCACACTTAGAAGCCATAGATCAAACTGCCCAGTGAGCCCTTCTCTTAATGTTCATAACCATATGTTAACTCCACTCTCACTTTTGGTTAGAAGAGCTTCTCTTTTCAGATGGCAATGACCTTGGGATGACTCAGAAGGCACTATGGTGCTAAGAAGTGGCAGAGGAGTGCTCAGCACTGAAACATCTCTTCACACCTTCCAAGGCTCAGGGTCCATTGTGAAAAATGTTGCAGAAAGAATGTAAGAGCCAAAGGAAGGGTAGGACTCCTTACAACGTGCTCCTCCAGACACAAAATGGCCTGGATATCCATGACCTCACAGTGCCTGACACTACCTACATAAGACCATCATAATAGGAGGAAAAGATGATGACATCAAAATAAAAGAGAGAATGATTGAGAGAGGGACGGGATATGATGGAGAGTGGAGTTTCAAAGAGGAAAGTGGGAGGAGGGAGGGAATTACCATGGGATATTGTCTACAGTTATGGAAGTTGTCAATAAAAAATGTTTAAAATTTAAAAAAATATGTTGAGTAGGAAAATAGAAAAGCAGACTACAAAAAAATAATAATAATTGTGGATTCCTAAACAGATTAAGGTGACAAGAGAGCTTAACTATCACAAGGTCCTTTTTCACTTTCTTAACTGAGTTATTTTCTTGATCTTAATTGATGTCACAGATCCTTCCCCCTAGGTTTTCTTCCTGTAATTTTATAGTGTTTTGTTTCAATCTGTCATAAGTTTTGAGTTAATTTGTCCATTGTAAAATAAATGCCTAATTTCATTTTTGTGCATATGGAGATTTGATTTTCCCAACATTATTTGACAAAGAGACTGTCCTTGGTGCATTGTGTATTCCTGGCTCTTGTGGCAAAAATCAATTGGCTCTAAATTCATGAATTATTTCTGGGATCTCAATTTTGTTCCATTAGTATGTGTGCCATTTTATGACTGTCATGCTATGTTGATTTCCATAGTTTTTCAGTCATGTATCATGATGTTTCCAGCTTTCTCCTTTTGGCTCAAAACTGCTCCAGTTAGATGCATACATATATGGCTTCATGTGGATTTTAAGACTTTTTTTTTTGTAGAAAAGTACCATTGGTTTTTGGATAGGGTATATTTGGACAGTATAGATATTTTAACAAACCAATTCTTTTAATATATTAGCATTTAAATTATTTTTAATGTTTTATAATATCCAGTCTTTAGATCTTTAACTTTCATAAATTTAGTTAAAAGAATCTAATTAATTTTATAACTATTAGAAACAAGAGTGTTTCTTAATTTTTCTTTTGATAACTCATTGCTGTTGTTGCTTTGCAGAAGTTTGTACCATATCCTGTGAAGTGTTACTCAAATTATTCTTTCAGTTCTAACAATTATTTTGGTGAATTTTCTGAAAAAAAAATATATGGGGTGTGTGTGTGTGTGTGTGTGTGTGTGTGTGTGTGTGTTTACTCATATAAACTGCAAACACTGACATCTTAACTTCCAACTTAAGTTTTCATTTCTAATTTCTAATCCTTTCATTTATTTCTCTTGCCTGACTCCTCTGGAAATTTTTATTCTGTAAATACTTTTGACTACATTGTCTTGTTTTTGCATAAGAACAATGGCACAATCTTTTTGTGGCAGGGAGGATATCTGTTCATGTGATATATTAAAAATTTTTTTTGAGGGCTGCAGAGATGGTTTCATGGTTAAGGCATTTGTTTGCCAAGCCAAAGGACCCAGGTTCGATTCCCCAGGACCCACATAAGCCAAATGCACAAGGTTGTGCATGTTTGTAGAGTTTGTTTACAGTGGCTGAAAGCCCCAGCATGCCCTTTCTTTTTGTCTATCTATCTGCCTCTTTCTTTCTGTCCCCCTCAAATAAATTTAAAAAAGTAATTTCTACATATTTTCTCAGATTCAAAATGTCTCTATAAATTTAATTTAAAAGTTTTCCTTTTTCCTTCATCATATTTTGAAAATGCTCTTGTTTCTTGCATGAGCTTCCAGTGGTGTTTCCCAGTCTCCTTTTCCTCCTTCATTTCCAGTCCCTGAATCTTTAGACAACAGAATAAAGAATTCCTTATCATAGGAAGAAAGCCCTGCAGAGTCTCACTTTAATCTTTATTTCCAGACCTATATTTCTTTTCTCTTACCATTCACTTCAAACTTTCTCCCTCTAATATGTTACAAATGACAGTTTGGCTATCTCAAAAATATATCATTAGGGGGCTGGAAAGATGGCTTAGTGGTGAAGGTACTTGCCTGTGAAGCCTAAGGACCTAGATTCAACTCCCCAGTACCCATGTAAGCCATGCACTTGGTGGCACATGTGTCTGGAGTTTTTTACAGCAACTTGAGACCTTGGTATGCCCATTCTCTCTCCCCCTCCCTCTGTCTCTCAAATAAATAAATAAATAAACTAAAAATAAGTATTTAAGGGCTAGAGAGATGGTTTAGCATTTAAAGGTGCTTGCCTGCAAAGCCTAAAATCTCATGTTTGAATCTCTAGATGCCACGTAAGCCAGTCATACACAGTTATGCAAGGGAGCAAGGTCACACATGTGCACAAGGGGGCGCATGCATCTGGAGTTTGTTTGCAGCAGCTGAAAGCCTGGTGCACCCATTTTCTCTTTTCTCAAATAAATAAAAAAAAATTAAAAATATATCATTCATGTTTATATTAAGTCAGTTAGAATGTTTCTAGAAAACAAGATTTGAGTAGCCGCACACAAATACTATCGCATATTAAAAGTTTAGTTCTGACTAATTTGGTGGCATAATGGTACATCAAAAATATGGGTTTCTTTCCTTTTTCCTCTCTGTCGTTTTCATCATTGTTTTTGTTCTCTTCGTGGTGGTCACAAGATGACTGACCCTGCTCTGTGAATTGCATTTCCAAACAAAAGTGTCTATAGGCAGCACGAAGGAGTTATTCTATCTCATGTAGCTTTCAACATTCTTGGAAGTCTTAAGAGTTGTCCTTCTGAGCAGTGGGTTAGAATTATATGTCATGCCATTGCTTAGCCCTTGCCCAGAGTGAGATAAACAACAGAACTGTTGTTCAAAGATGACAAAGTTGGATAGTAGCTGGTGAATGGGAACCTATTTTTTTCCAGGCACATAACTCTTCTTTTCTACCTGCACTCTTCTCTACCGGTTCCCTCCTCTTCAGATCAATGAGAACTCAGCCACCAAGGCTATCTTCTACGGCTATGTTCTCTGAAGGGCTTGGTTCAATGCCTTATAGAGTTAGTTGCTTCGATCTTTACTTAGAAAGCTATTTTTCTTTCTATTTATAGTGAAACACCTAGCAAATTGTATTACATATATCAGTTATTTTTTTACATATCTATTTTTTTCCAGTAGATGTCAGGTTCATAGAAGTCATGGGGTCATTTGCCATCGAAATTAGAGAACTCAGAATTTGCTCAATTCGGAGTTGGCGTAAAGAAATAGTTGAAATATTTAATGATCAAAATTATACTAGATTAGAAAATCTCACAAAATGTTTGTATAGTTCATATAACCTAATCAAAATATGTAGTGTTATTCTAAGTTTAATGTAATGTAATTTACGGCTATGTTGGAAATGTTTGACCTACCTCTTCAAATGCCTTTGGGTGTTTTAAGTGCATAGTCAGAAGCAAAACTCATTTGGACATTAATTTCAAAATGCTTGTTTCTAACACTGTCTTAGGAACAAGGTATAGACCTTAGTTTTTGGAGGTCAGGTACTCAGGTAAGAGATAGACATTTTTAATGAGGACTTAAAATTCAGAATGGACATACAGAAATACATCCTAGCCCAAAGCAGGAATTCTAAGGAGAAAATTATGAGAATGTTTTTCTATTGGATCCTCTTGAGTGCTTCGTGTCTGTGTTTGGAGTGACATCTGATTGTAATGTGGAGTGATAGGAGAGGATTTTCTTTGTTAATCAAGATGGAATTTCAGAATGAGCAGAAGACTATGTACAGATACAGAAACATCTATTTGTATGCATAATTAGAAGGTGCACACTACTGTCACATCTCTTTTTTAAAAGCATTTTATTATTAATTTGCAAGCAGAGGCAGAGAGAGAGAGGGAGGGAGAGAGAGAGAGAGACGAGAGAGACAGAGAGAATGAGGGCACCATGGCCCCCAGCCACTGAAAATGAAGTCCAGATGCATGTGCCACTTTACGGAGCACTGGGGAATCAAATCAAAGCCAGGTTGGTAGGCTTTGTAGGCAAGCACCTCGACCACTAAGCCATTTCTTCAGCCCCCTATTTTAACATCTCTTAAGATGCATTGTGAGGAGAATTATACCAGAAGAGGTAATTCTACTGGAAACTGGGAGCTGGGAATGGTAAGGTGTTTTGTTTCATGGGAAGGATCTAGAACTATCCTGAAGACTCTTACTGGGAGCTAGTTGGTTCATTTTGCATGACTTCAAGGGGAATACATTTTTCAGCTAACAAATGCACTGAGTTCTCATTGGCAAGGAGACGGTGAAGTCTTTTATTGGCAAATTAGAGAACCTCAGCAGACTAAATTTATACAAAATGACCAAGTTTCCTTTTTGAATTAAAATACTAGGAGATGAGAAACAGATCCTTCTCCCCATAAGCATTTCCATCCTTTTATTGTCACCTGGGGCATGTTAATGCTCTTGGACTGCTGCCGCAGCCTTGGCCTCTCTGCCTAAGTGGGTAGTTAGTAAGACAGTGTCTCCTCACAAAGGCAGACTGCTGATTACATTTCCATTAAAGACCAGAGCCAAGTCAGGCTGCTAATTTCCTTGCCAGTATCAGTTAGATTTCTAATGTGGCCAGTTTGCTGTGCAGAAGAACGACTTTTCAGAGTACAGAGAGATCGCATAAGAAACTGAAGATTGTAATATTCAACATAGAATTTTAAAAATAGCCTTAATTTCTTACAATTTTTGTCACATACCTGTCTTTATCAGGAGTTACTCTACAGTGTCTTTTCTGATTCAGTTTTTTTCACCGACCCATAAAAATTAAGAGAGTGAATATACACAATATGATTGTGGTCGTCCATTAATCAAATATCTATGAGACATTTATTTTGCTCCAGACATTGTATTAGGTGTCATGGCTGAAAAAGTGAAAGTGACACAACTATTACCTTCAAAATACTTACAATCCAAGTCTCACCTTCAACCTAGAGTGTGTTGATGATTATTAAAAAAAAATAATTCTGTAAGGGCAAAACACAATTTATTTTAGTATTGTATTTATAAAGAAATGAACAGGGCTGGAGAGATGGCTTAGTGGACACTATGCCTGAGAAGCCTAGTGACCCATGATTTACTTTCCAGGTCCCATGTAAGCCAGACTCACAAAGTGATGCAAGTGTGCATGGTTGCACATGTGCACCAGGTGGCACATATGTCTGGTGTTTAATTGCAGTGGCTGAAGGCCCTGGCATGCCAATGCTTTCTCTCTCTCTCTCTCTCATTCTTGCTTATGCTATCTCCAAAAGAGAGAGAGAGTGAAATGAACAAACAAACAATACACACAAATAAAATCAGAGTTTAGTTTGTCATTAATAGGGAGATTTGATTATAATGATAGTTTCTGTAAGAACACTTTCTATAATTCCATTATTAAGTTTTAATATTTTAGAGTCCCTGTTATGGAATAAATGTTTACATCCCATCAAAATTTCTATGCTTCAATCCTATCCCTCAAGGAAATGGCTTTCAGTGGTGGGATTGAGAGAAGTAATTGAAATTAAAGAGGTCACGTGAGCAAGCACTTAGGATAGGGTCACATTGAAAGTAAGAAGACAGACAGCTGCCGACGAGGAAAAGAGCCGAGGGGGAACCCCACCGTAATGGCACCCTAACCTCAGATATACAGACTGTGAGAAGATAAATTTCTTTTGTTTAAGTCACACAATCGATGGCACTTTGTTACGGCAGCTTAAGCAGAGGAATGCACACATGCGACCGCAGGCCCTGTGTTTGGTGCCTTCTTTGCACTTTTCTCAGCATGCACCGTCATCTTGCCAGGTGACTATTCTCGTCTTCGTTTTATAGGCATGTAAACTGAGTTTGGGAGCTTACGTTTCAGATATTTTAATAAGTAGCAAGTCAGAATTTAAGCTTATTTCCATGTTATATTCATCAATAAATGACACCTCCTCATGTCATAAATATATACGTCTTTTTCTCATAATGACAGTATTCTCAGATGTTTGTACTCTATATTTTTAAATCTCTTCTTTTTTTACTTTTTACTTTTTATTTATTTGAGTGAGAGAGGGAGAGAAAGGGGCAGAAAGAGAGAGAGAGAGAAAGAGAGAGAATGGGTGCACCAGGGCCTCCGGTCACTGCAAACTCCAGATGCATGCGCCACCTTGTGCATCTGGCTTACGTGTGTCCTAGGGAATCAAACCTGAGTCCTTTGGCTTTGCAGATAAGCACCTTAACCACTAAGCCATGCTGTCAGTCCTTGAATCTCTTTTTTTATCTTATTACTTATCAGTAATAATAACAAATAATCTGCCATTGTTAAAACATTCAAGATGCATGACAACAACCTGTCATTGATATAATGATTTCAGGAGCCATAGAAAAGAGACAGTGTTCCCAGGGGATCTAAGGATGATCTTAATTTGCTGCTTGATTTCGTGAGGATAGGGAGAAGCAACACAGCAGTCTGTCTGACACAGTATGGCAGTGCATTCATCATACGATTACATATGAGGTACTTGGGTTCTTTTCATGTTTGTTGCGGAGGAATGTGTAATGACGTAAATCCTTGGCAGGTGCAACAGTCAGGTTTACCTTTTAGGGATTCATTGTGGATGCTCTGCAACTTTTTTTTTTTTTTAAATAAACATTTTATTTATTTGTATGCAGAGAGAGACAGAGAGAAGATAGAGACAAACACAAAAGAGAGAATGTGCGTGCCAGGGCTTCCAGCCACTGCAAATGCATCTGCTGCTTTTTCTGTTTAGTTTGCTTGTCATTACTAGACACTCACACTTTCAAATCTGGAATATGCATACATATTATAGTACTTGCTTTCCTGTGAGATTTCTTCACTTGTGAATTTGCTTGAGAAGGTTGGGTGATGCTTATTTATTCCTGAATTCCTGAGTCAGTGTCTTTCTGAGAGAGGTGTGTATATATCCATGCTATTGCCTTCTCATTTCCTTTATATTACAATCCTTTCAGTGTTCTGTTCTCACAGACTCTAATCACTCCCCTGCATTTTAAAATAACTTAAATCAGACTCATCCAGGCAATTCTTATCAAAGTAACAAATGGAATTTGCATTGCTGAATCTCAGGCTCAATTCTCATCCAAATCCCTCCATTTTAAAACCGGATCAGAGGCTACCACAAAGCACTTACCCTAATGTAATTCTGAAATCTGTCTGGACACATGTTCCTAGTTCTTGATTCAGGCCTGGCTTTACTGTTGGGGATTCTTCAAGCTGATAGTTACCTCCACCTTGTGAAATCTTGATTTCACCACCCCCACCATCCTTTCTGCTCCATAATGCATGACTCATTTGTACTTGAGAAGATTTTTCAGCCCATTTCTAGCTCACAACCATTTCAATGTATAAAATCATTTTCTTTTGTGTTATCTGTTCTCCTTTTAATCCAAACTAGCAATATTACTCTAAGTTCAATTCATTTAGAAAACTCTGTGGGTCTCATTACTTTTATTGGTGTGTGTGGGTGGGCAGTGTTACGCACTTAGAAACAACCTCATTAATTAACAAGCCTTGTTACAATATGTTTTTCTGTACCTTGTGTGTCCTGAGAAGTAGCTAAGAGATGCCCAATAGTCTTAGAAATGCTGTTATTTAGTAGAGACAGAAAGAGAAAGAGTCTATGCGGTCTACTTCTAAGATTCTCAGAGAGCTGTTTGTAAGTTTGATTTATGACTAAATACTCCTGACATCTTTACAAAGACATCTTTACAAAATCTGTACACTAAGACCCTTCATTTTGGACAATTATTTTTTAGATAATTCCTTGATTTTATCCTTTTATGAACCAGTTTTTTTTTTTTTTTAATTTTTAATGTCATTTGCTGCCTGGAGAGGCAAGGGTTAGATAGCTCTATTTGGAATGTAGAACACCTGGGTAACTGACACACTTATCATTATTGTCTTAGCGTCACCCTTTCAGCCTCATTCTACTATAGGCAATAAGAAGCCATATGATCACTTAGGACACTCTGCCTGGAAATGTCTGTAGCTGATCATCCTACTTGTTAAGTATATTACAGACTTCCCATTTTATTGCAGGTGATAATGGTGCTAAAACCTAGTGTCACTACATAAAAACAGTCTCCCTTTCTCCATCTCCCAAAGACGTTTCTTCAGTTTCTTTTAAAGAGCCATTGGGTTTGGGATAGCGTTTCTCTTTCTAGATCCTTAGGCTGTCATTACTAGTCCCTTCGAGATCCTTCTGACTGTCTGCTATGAAATTCCAGGTGAGGCCGACTCAGCTTTATTACAGGATCAACCTATGTCTCATAAACAGGCATGTGTGCTTTTGATTTCCCTTGGTTGAACGAATAAGTCCAAAATTTACTTGCTGGAAAAACCAAAAGGAATATTTTCAATGTTTTAGGGCCTTCTAATTCAAGAGTTCCTGAGTTGCATAGTTCTGAACATGTTTTATTGGATAATGGCTATGTCTGCATTTATACAAAAGCTTAGCAGGATTGAGCAATTCAGTCATCAGGTACTTATCAAATTGATGCTGGCTCTTTTCCAGAGGCCTTCCTTTTTCTCTGTCTTAGCTTTTCCAAAGGGCTGACCATGTGTTTTCGAGACATGGAGGATAGCTTCTCTCACACCAACTGTTGTAGTTACCTTCTCGTGGTTGGGGCAAAGCACCTGACCAAAACCAGCCAATGGGAGGAAAGTTTGTATTTTAGCTTACAGTCTTGAGGGGATGATGGGAGGGGACTGCACCTCTACCAAAGCAGGTAGAAAACAGCAGCAAGACTCTGGCAAGGGGAAATTTATTGGACACAGGCAGGGCCCCAGGCCTAAGCTATCAGACACGAGTAGGGCCCCAGGCTATGGAGAAGTTGCAGCAGCCTGGACCCCCGACAAAACGTAGGTCCCAGGACCTGCAGAAGTAAGGCTCCTCCCACTTCCCGGGGACCGCAGTAAGCCTGAACCCCAGACAAATCTCGGGACCCCAAGACTGGCAGGAAGAGGGATGCTCCCTTGCACCAGCCCAGGGCTCTGGTCGTCCTGATAAGACGTAGGCTTCACTCATAGCCTGTGACCTTTGGCCAGTTACCTAGGAAACTCCTTATACAGGACCATCCAACAAACATCACACAGCCCCATCCCCTATGCCTCATACCCTATACCTCGTCTCGCCACTATGTAGATCACCTGACCCTCTCCCTACATGCTGGAATGAACAGCCCTATATGCCATCTAGGCATGGGCAAACAACCTTTGAACCCACCAATCCCCTTAGGACCTTCTTCCCACTCTTTGTCTCAACTGCTTATAAAAACCCAATTCCTTGTTGAATAAACCAGAGCTGTTCCCTGAAGCTGTCTCCCCAGTGTTTTTTTTTTTATCGTCTCACTCAAGGCTGCTCAAGACACTGCTCCACAGTTGCCTGGGCGCCTCCAGGGAACTGCGGCCCCAGAGTCCCTGGGAATCACAGAAACTTGCTATAATACACCAAAGCCCAACTCCACTACACACTTCCTCCTGCAAGACTCTACTTTTCAAATTTCCACCAACTGGGGGCCAAGCATTCAGAATGCATAGTTCATGGTGGGAGGGGGCATCGCATGTAAACCACCACATCAACCGATCCAAGACATGGAGACAGAAGCTATAATGCCTTCCTATGATCTTCCTGTAGAAGCTACATATGCTTGCAAGCTTCTGCCACATTGGGAACATGGGTTTTGGACACACAGGGGCAGGCTTATGAGAAATGCAGGTCCTTATAGGCTGTCTTGGATGTTGACATGCTCTCTCTCCCTCTCTCTCTCTCTCCATAATATATATTTATGTGGATCTCTTGCCTGAACATTTTATTTATACCCAGATTTGTGCAAATGGACCTTTGACCTAAACAGTTTCAGCTTAAGAGTCTCTTCTAATTTTACATAGGTGTGAAATGTTTACACATGCGGGAGTGACCATGTTAAGATAGGTTAGCTAGGTAGTTTAGATGTATAAAATACGTTTTACTCTTTGAAAGTTTCAACTTGCAAAGGGTTTATCATGATATAAGCCCATTATAAGCCAAGAAGAAGGAATATATTCAACTTCTTCATTAACATCTGCATGTGTAATATGTATCTCCACACATCACATGGAGAACTGAGCATCTTACATCTTTGTTTTTATTTCTCAATTTTTAAAATTCAAACCACCATTCCCAATACTATACAAAAGTCTAACTTCCAAAGTATCACCTGAGACTCAAGGCAAGCTCATAACTGTGAACCCTATAAAATCAAACCATAAGTTACATTCTTTGATCACAAAAGGTCACAGAGTAAACATTCCCACTCCAAAAAAAAGGAATAAGGGCACCACAAGAAAAGATTAGACAAATGCAAGTCAAAAACCAGCACAGCAAAAACATCATCTTATTGCTCCATGTATCTAGGACTTGTGATAAAACTTTTTGGGCTCCAGAGGGTTTGGACCACTCTGTTCCACTATTTGCTGCTTGAAGGCTACTCAGTGTAAGAAGCTTTCCTTGGTTAATGTCCCACAGTTCTAGCATCTCCAATTTCTGGGAGTCTCCATAGAAATCCATTGTTCAACTTCACACAATTGCCTTACAGGGTCTCCATGCAGCTTCCTTCAAGTTGACTCACATTTTCAGCCTCAGAAGCTCCCAGAACTATAGTTATAGTCCATAAAACTTTATTTCCTGAATTTATCATACTTTCCAAAACTAGAATCAGGTGAGTGATACCACAAAATTCTTTATCCATGTGGGTGCTGGTGAGCAAAGCAAGGCTTTGCAATGTTGAAAACTCCTTTAGCATTTTTTCCTTTAGGCCCCCTACTTTCACTGCTCCTCTTACCAGAAGTGTACAGTAGGTTGAATCTCATACTCAAGGCATCCTTCCTACTGACCCAATGCAGAACAGCTGGCTCATTCTCAATGGGGGCAATTCTTTAACAACTGCACTGAGGTGGTCGTAGACTATAAGCCCTGAAACTGATGGCTTGTTCTCATTTCCCTCTATGCCAGACTTTCTATCCATCACATCTTTCTACTTTGTATTTTACTCCATAACACACATAAGCCCATTACTTTCAAAATCAACTTTGCTCAAATTCTTAGGACACGAGAGCACAGCCAGCCTTTTTGTCAGAATATCAAACTTCCTGCCTCTAACACAGTTCCCAGAAAAGTCCATCCTTTCCTTTCTAAACATCCACATCAGAGCCTCTACTGTGCACACTTCCCTCAGCATTTTGTTCTTTCAAATTGTCACCTGAATGCCCTGGAAAGCTCTGTTTATAGCATTACCAAGCCTATCTAGTTCACAGTTCTAAATCTGTCCAGATTTCTCCTGCAAACCTATCCAAAAAGAGGAAAAAAACACTTGGCCAGGCTTATAGCAGCAACAATCCTATTCTCATACTTATTTTCTACAGCAGTTACTGTCTTATTGCTGAGACAAAACACCTGACTAGAAGCAGCCTATGGAAAGAAAGGGTTTCTTTCCACTGAAAATTGTGAGAGGAAATACCGTCCTTGCAGGGGGAAAACAAAACCAGAGCAGAGAGTTGATATCACATCTTGTGACATAAGCAGGAAGAGTTAGCATTGAACATGCAGCTGGACTGGATAAATAAACCTCAAGATGGGCTCCCAGGGGTTCAACCCCCAAAGACTAGGGCTCAGCTATGAGGCTTATCACAAGAGGCTATGGGGGGTGTTTTACACTGAAACCACCACAGTTACTAAGTACCATGGTCCATTCCACTCAGACTAACCCTATTAAACCTTAAGCCAAATCATGTTGCTTCTTCTCTTAAGACCCTATAATGTTCTAGCTGATATTTAAACAACACTGTTATCTTTGTTCTCTGCTCTGGCACATGGTTTATGGTAGAACACAGAGCCCCCTCCCTCCGTTTTATACTATTTCATTGCCAAGTGAAAAAGTTTATTTCCCCATTACCTATGCATGGCCTTTTACTGAGAAAATAGCTGCAGTGACACCCATTATTTGGTATGTAGTATTTCAGAATACTGGAAACTTTGCCTACACTGGAGATGTCTAGATATATCTTCTTTGGACAAGCAGCCACCATGCTGTGAAAGAACTAAGCCGCCAGAGCAGTATTAGATAGACATGCTGGTGGACAATTTAAGTAAGATTCCCTGATAATTACCCTCATCAACTACTAGCTATGTAAAAAAAAAAAAAAATCTACCAAAGATATTTTATCCTTCAGATGGTTCATTTCTGCCTCAAATCTGTGCAACACAGCTTCTGGTAGAGTAAAGGCAATGTATATGAGAGATGAAAAATGACTTTTAAAACTCTTACATTTAGGGTTACATTTTTAAACCCTTACATTTTTGTATCATAGTAGCTAGTGGAAAGAAATGTGGTACCAAAAGTGGGCTTATGATTGAAGAAAAAAAAAAAAAAACAGATTTTGTGGTGTTTTGCTCCCGTTCTGGCTCAAGTGAAAGGTGCCAATGAATTCTCAAGTTGTGTTTGAGAGTTGACAAAAGTAGAATGTTGTAAATAGGAAAGGAGGTGTTACTATTTTGACACTTGTTTTGAATTTAGCATCTCTAAGGTACATTCTGTGTAGAATATGTGGAATAAAATCAAGACAGCTCATTTTCATTTCACACTGAATTCATAATGACTTTGTCCATTTTGGAAGCAGTAGGCAGAATACAAAAAGTCAAACAAGATTTTTTAAATGACGAGTTTATTGTATATAATATCTGTTTTGTTTCTAGCTTAGTAGTTGCAGCAGTTAAGTGCTCGTCACTATCCTTACCAACAAGTCAATCAAAGAGAAAGAATGCAGTTCAGAAATATTAAGTTCATTCATTCACTATCTAATATAAAAAAGAGAAAAAACACTCCCCAAATTTTAGAAGCCAAGTATAAAGTTATCTCAAGATACATCTAAGTGCAATATGAAAGGAAGAGCTTCTTCAGTGAGCCAGGGAGTTGGTTGAGTTCTAGTACATTAATCCTACTAGAAACACTTATCATAAATAATTTAAAACACTGACTTGGAAAGGCTTTCATTGCTGATAGAGGTTCTGGGAAGAGAAACTGAATAAAATAATGGTCTTTGTGAGGTACTATGCAGACATGTAATTAGATAAATAATTCTATTGTTCCTTTTAGAAAAAAACAATGTACCAATTTCTTTAAATTAGACCTTCAGGAAAATGTAGGAGTTTATGATCTTCATCATCCTTTCATTGAATTCAGCAAGGCAATTCATAAATATACGCTGAGTTAAAGGGAGTTGGCGGGAACAAAAACCGAGCTCTATATCAGCCTCTGCGAACTTCTTAAAGTGTAGTGGCTCTGAGATAATGTGGACTAGGGAGTGGACTGTGTTTAATTTTACATCTCTTTCAACATACCTCCAACAAATAGCTCAAGTATTAAGTCGGAAAACCAGCCTGTAAAGCTAAACCTCATTATGTACATAATTCCCCTCAATATGAACATAAAAATAAGTTGAGGCTTGTGTCTCAAATTGTTTTTGACAAAATGCTGAATCATATTTCATCATTAAGTGTGATGTTTTTCCTGGAGCCAAATCACTAGTGGAATGGGTTTGTGTAATAATCTTTTGATGTAAATGGTCATAAAAAAGAATTGGTGGGGCTGGAGAGATGGCTTAGCAGTTAAGGAGCCTGCCCGCAAAGCCTAAGAACCCCCATTCGGTTCTCCAGGTCCCATGTTTAGCCAGACACAATGTGTTGCAAGGGCACGATGATGCAGAACTTGTCCACAAGGGGGAGCATACATCTGGAGTTCATTCATGGCGGCTGAGAGACCACTGGTGCACCCATTCTCTATCTGTCTGTGTCTCTGTCTCTCTCTCTCTCTGACTCTCTCCAAAAAAAAGAAAAAGAATTGGTTGATGTAAGAAATATGAATTATTAAAGTTAGGCTTGGATAGCATATCTTCTTAAAGCCTTCAGCATCTGAAAAACAGAACATGACAGTTACCAGAATACCTGGGTCTTCAGGCAGAGGAGAGAGAATAGAGGAACTGCTAGAGCCCCCGACACCAAACCATTTAATGATGGTAACAGAAAACACTGAAGAAATAATCTCACTACCCCAATAGGAAAAGTTTCACTAATTCAGGAATATTTAGGTGACAAACTATACCGACTGCTTTTAAAAATTCCTTTCATGGGGCTGGAGAAATGGCTTAGGGGTTAAGACATTTGCCTGTGAAGCTGAAGGATCCAGGTTCGAATACCCAGGACCCAAGTAAGCCAGATACACAAGGGGTTCATGCATCTGGAGTTCGTTTGCAGTGGTTGGAGGCCCTGGCACACCCATTCTCTCTCTGTCTGCCTCTCTTCTATCTCTCTCTCTGCTTGCAAATAAATAAATAAAAATTTACATAAACAAATCCTTTTATGTGATTCTCTAAAACTTTACCTATGAAGAATAATTGCTCATGAATCTCTAGCTCTAATATTTTTTAATATTTCTTCAAGAAAGGTACTGCTACTGCTTTGTAATGGTGCCTTAAATTGTTTTTTTGAGCTTAGAAAGGACAGTGAAAACGTTTATGCTAATTGTTCCTCTCATTTACTCAATCTATAAGTAATAAAAGAATTTGGAGAGTTCCTAGATGATAGCATACTAAATTAAAATGAGTAAAACTCTGAGAAGTTGCTATTGTTATCTATATTCATAGGTGAAAGAAACTGAATCAGAGTCAGGGTTATCTTGATCTGTTTTCTTACTGAAGATACCTCAGTTTTAGCTGGGGATGTTGCTGCATAGGTTGAGTATTTGCCTAGCATAAATAAGGCCCTAGGTTTCATTCTCAGAATTGCAAAAATAAATATACAAATAAATAAATATACAAATAAATAAATATACAAATAAATAAATTTAAGTTTTAAGAGATAAAGTTGAAACCCACACTCAACACACATATTTAAATTTTTCCCTTACAAATTCCACTTCATATGAGTATGCTAGCAGTCAGCTATTCAACACCAGCTGGGATGGATGTTTTGCAAGATTGAAATTTACCCTCTGACATGGATTATTTTTTTTTTCCTTTTGCACTGGCACTCACTATGTACACAGAGGTATAATGTCACATGTCTTGCTTAATCACTGTATCTAAATGTGGGCATCATGAAAGACACCTTAGAATAAGCTCACAGGGTAGGGCACTTCTATCCTTTCTGGATTCATCTGAACTTTCTGGATGGGGATCATAGTTTCTGATGTCATTGCTCCCCTGAGCCTGGTTCAGATCATAATAGCAATGAAGAAAAGCAAAGAAAAGTCATTGAATAAATGAACATATCTTTGGAACCTTGTTTTAACTGGTTTTCTACACTCACTGCCTATCCATCAATATACATGAATATTTGGCTTTTTCAATGACTAAGGCAAATCATATTTTTGAACTATATATACTTTCAGAAATAATATTTTATTTAGTATTTTTTTATTGAACTTTTTTTTATTAGAAAGTCATTTCTTTTGCTTGGTGTGTTAGCTTTCTATGCTTAGAATAAAATACCAGAGGGGGATAAACTTACAAAGAGGGGAGGATCTGTTTATTTGGGGTTCATGGTTTTAGGTTTCAGCCATTTCTGGCCACCATAGACCAGCTCCATTGCTTTTATGTGCGTGTTCATGGTAGAATGAGACGGCAGAGCAAACTTGCTTACCCCAGGACAGACAAAGTAGACAAAGTGCTTTGGAGCACACTCTCAGGGACCAACTTCCTCCAGCTAAGCCCTACTTCCCAACAGTCCATTCAGCTGTGAGCTCATGAATGGGTGAATCGTCAGTGTGGCTGGTGTCTTCCAAGCTCCGTTACCTCTTCCGGACCATCAACTGGTAGCTAAGCAACACCCAGGGGCCAAACCTTCAACACATGAAGAACAAGTTACATCTCAATCATGACACTTGCTTTCAAAAACAGACAAATTAGTGGATTAAATAAAATACCAAGGGCTGGAGAGATGGTTTAATGGTTAAGGCACTTGCCTGCAAAGCTTAAAGATCATGGTTCAATTCCCCAGAACTCATGTAAGTCAGATGCACAGGGCTGTGCATGCATCTGGAGTTAGTTTGCAGTGGCTTGAGGTCCTAGTGCATCTATTCTCTCTCCCTCTCTGTCTGTCTGTCTGTCTCACTCCTTCTCTGTCTCTCAAATAAATAAATAAAATATTTAAAAAATAAAATACCAAATCTACTTGACCTCCTTTTCCAATCCATTCTAAGCTAATTTCAATATCCAGATATTTTCTATCCCATATTTGAAGACATTCTTTCTTATTTTTATTTTTATTTATTTATTTTGAGGTAGTGTCTCACTCTAGCTCAGGCTCACCTGGAATTCACTATGTAGTTTCAGGGTGGCCTTGAACTCATGGCGCTCCTCCTACCTCTGGCTCCCATGCCTGGCCTTATTTTTATTTATGTTGAAGAAAACCCTGAAATGCTAGACATAGTGGTGTATGCCTATAAGAATGGAGAGGCTGAGGCAGTAAAATTATGAGCTTAGGGTCAGTGTGGGCTATACACAGAAGCTATTTCACATTAACAAAGGGAAGAAAAAGAAATAAGAAGAAAACTAAAAGAAAACAGAAATCACAATGCCTATAATTACTGCCCTCAACGAACAGCTGAGTATTTTCATGGAGAAATATACCAGCTGTAAACCACCTCTATCCAGTGATTAAGGATCTTTCACTGTTGGAGAAAGAATCAAGAGATGAGTTGCCAAGGAAGAAAGTGTTTATTACAAAGTGAAAGTGAAGTTATTCAACGGAGAGGAGGGATGGTAGCTTATGCAAGGTATTTATACCCAAAGAGGTTGGGCTTGAGCATCTCATCAAGTGGACATTAATGTCAGAGAAGATTACTTATGATCAAAGATGGGGGGAGAGTCCGCTGAATGGATTTGGGATTTTCCATGAATAGAGTCTATTACTAAGCTTTTGGCTATGCCATGGTGTCAGATACATCATGGGAGCATATGCATGGGATGTAGAGCTGTCATTACAATGAAGTAAAGGCTAGTCAGAGATCATCTCCATAGAGCCTGTTGGCCTCAGCTGGTTTGAATGGTCATGATTCTCTGGTCCAAGGCAGCTTGGCATCAAGTTGTCACCACTACGCAGTTCAGTTCCTTTTTTGAGCTCCCTCCCTACTTGACCTAGCCTGCATTAGAGTTCATGGGAGTTTTCTTTGGCTGTGTTGATCTTACTGTAACAGATTTATTTTCTTTGGATGAGGGTTGAGGAAGGGTGCTAGCTAACAGAGAGTGTAGCAACTCAGCTTCTCTATGTAGTATGTAGGGGTTGCATTTGATGACATTACAGGTCATGGTAGAAAAAGGAAAATGACCTACACTAATGTTTCACTGGTGGTCCAACTGGAAACAGGTGGTTATCTAAACGCTGGCATGCTTCTGTTCTGTAGATTCATTTTCTAGAGGCAGTTACTACTAAATACATGTATCTAATCCTTAATTTTTCCCCCAAATACACTTTAAATGAAACTCTGATAATTCATTTTTATCAAAAAGCTGATTTGACTTGGAATCCAGACTTGATCTCTTACTTTGATAATATCCTTCTATAAATAAAAACACTTTATTTACTACACGAAGTTCCTACTGCTATCTCAAATATTTACCAAAGGAAATCATGAAGACCAAGAATATTAGAAACAATTCCAAGAATATAAAAATTATGAAGAAGGGATACCATCCCATGGAAAGAACAGCAGTATCAACATGCAGTAGAGTGTTCCAGAGCTCACTGGAAAGTGTTTGAGAAAACTAAAGGAAGTTTTAAAACCATATAAAATATAGATGATGCAGAATACTGTGTTCTGGATGGATAGAGTGAGAAAAGTTAGTAATGGCAAATGGGTTTGAAAATACTCAGCACTCAGTTTTGTTCTGGCGAGAGATCTTGTAGTGATTGAGTCTGAAAGTGAATGAGGCGAGGTGATGTTGTCTGTCCTTTGCAGAGAAAGTCAGAGAGGAATGCTGATGAGCTCCTACAATACACAACGATGAGTTTCCGCAGCTGCTTTGTGAAACAGCATTGACTCTTCATCTGGGCCCAAGGCACTGAAAAACAGGATGGAGACCTGGCTTCCCTGCCTTCAGTTTGTACCTGTCCCTTGACTTTGGTGAAACTCCAGCTTGACTCGATGTAGGCATGATAATCACTAACTAACCTGCTTCATTCCCTCCACTCCCCCCAAAGGCTGCAGTCACCTTTAGTTCCTGGAACAACAGAACCTGGCATGCAGGACATACCACTGCCAAGATAACATGATGACTTCTGATGGAGAGTCCATAGCTCAAATCAGGTCATCTGGAAAGAAAGATTGGCCTCTCAGGCAAGGCTAGGTATTAACATATTTATCAATAGATAAATCACCTTGCAGGATAGAAGCGAGGACAATAATGGGTGGGAGCAGACCCTGACCTCTTACCTCTTTCCCCATTCTTCCTCTTCTTAAACCTAAAGCTCATATTAGTGCCCTGAAGTTGAGTTTGGTAACCTTGGCGACACCAGGCCTCCTTGTTTCTCTTTCCAACACATTGATCAATTATCTTTTGTCTGTTTCTCACCAATACTTCTTTCTTTCTTTCTTTCTTTCTTTCTTTCTTTCTTTCTTTCTTTCTTTCTTTCTTTCTTTCTTTCTTTCTTTTTTTTTTTTTAGAGAGAGACAGAGAATGGGCACGCCAGCATCCTCTTAGCAGCTGTGAAGGAACTCTGGATACATGCGCCCCCTTGTGGGCAAGTGAGGCATTACGTCCTTGTGTCATTTTACATCTGGCTACATGTGGGACCTGGCGAATCAAACTGGTGTTCTTAGGCTTTGCAGGCAGGCGCCTTAACTGCTAATCCATCACTTCAGCCCAATACTTGTTTCTTTAATTTAAGGGCTTGGACAAATGGTTGCATTTAGCTCTTTTGGGTCTACTGCAATTGGGGTTTTTGCCCTAAAATTCGGGTTATAATTAATTTGAAAGCCAGAACTGATGGTTGAATACTACATTCTTTTCATGTCAGAAAGCCAAGGCTTAAGTATATGATATTCATTCACTTATCATTTTATTAGTTTTTCAGAAAGCATCATATACTTTTTAGCTTATATTAGCTTCCCCTTAAAATTTTATATATTAAAAAAAGAAGAAGAAACTGGAGGCAGGCAAGGTTGAGAAATTATTAGACAACAGCAGAGTTGGATCTTTGGCTTTGATCATGCTGCTCAGCGGAACCCATCTGCCACACAACAACAATGTGACTGGGTGTTTATTTATATTTGTGCTTTAGATAAGGTGCACTAACTTATACTAATTCTGAATGAAGAAGCCAGTTATTTAGTGAGATCATTTTAGCACATCATCATAAAAACAGGAAGCATCATTAAAGGTAAAAATGACAGAAGTCTCACAGTATTCCCTTGACAGATGCCAAATGCAATTGGAAAGGGTGATCTTTGTTTAGGCAGGTGCTCAGTACCAATACCGCAAGTGAGGCTAAGGAACTACACACAGAGGGAACTCAGCACATAATAACATAAGTGTTATTATCTTATTGTGTTAAGAAATGTAGCTCTGGAGAGATGGCTTAGTGGTTAAGGCGCTTACCTGGAAGTCTAAGGACCCATATGCAACTCTCCAGATCCTGTGTAAGCTAGACACACAAAGGTGAGTCAAGTGCAAGTTTGCACATGCCTACTAGGTGGCTCAAGTGTCTGGAGTTTGAATGTAATGGCTGAGGGCCTGGTGTGCCAATTCCTTCTCTTTCTCTCTCTCACTCTCTTGCTTTTGCTCTAAAATTTTTTTTTTTAAATGTTGACCTTCTTATTAACAAATCAAGAGTTTTGTTATAAAAATCATAGCATTTTTGATTCATTTTGTTGATGAGTCATTCTTGTCACTCTCATTGTTCTTGTAACATGGGATTCTTCATAATACTGCCAATAGTTTATCAGCGTTGCAATGCAGAAGTTCCAAGAAACCAGGCTGCCAGAGTGTTCACTTGGGAAAAAATGTTCTGTTTGGACCTAGAGACCCTCGCTGGTATTCTTCAAAGCTAACTTTTATGTAAAAATAGAGCATTGTTAATGCATTTAGAGGGACATTTTATGTGCTTCCCTATCTGTGTTCCACTATTTTCCTTTCACATTGGCATATTCTTAGCATATAATTTAGGTTAACCTCCAAATTGGGATGTAATAGGCCATAGACTCCACAAAGCTTGGGAAACACAGGTCATTTTCACATAAGTTACAACAACATTCCATATAAAAGTATGGCACAAAGACATAGCTTTTGTTACTTTTTTTATCTGTGAGATTATCTGTGCAAGTTCAATCAGCATTTTCTCAAAGCATAGCCTTAGGAAATTAACATTTCTGCTTAATGCCAGTAACTAAAATAAGACTGGGGAATCTAACACGAAAATAAGAAAGCATTTCACGTTAGGTGACAATTACACATGACCCCTTTATGCATTAACAAAATACGTATGTAATAGATGCTTGTTTACATAAAATCACATTTGTTCATTTCAGAGGAGGAAGACAGAGACTTGGCACTTCTTCTATCCTAAGGAGATGTAGTTGGGACAAAACATTCTGCATCAAACTCCAATTTTCAAGCCATTCGTAGGTGAAAACCTTTTCATAAAGTCTATTCATATTGTACTTACAGATGTCCTTAACTCCTGAATTTTTGTACCTTTCACTAGCTTCAGCTGCTCTGAAATGGAAAAAGCCTCCCACACATAAACAATAATATAGTCATTTAAATGAAACTTTCCAAAGAGCCTGTGCTGCAGAATAGAAAGATATGCGACCTTCTACTACAGAGCTGATTTTCAAGGTATTTTACCTCCTTACTGTGCCTAGCTATTGAAGCTTATAAGAAAAGAGTTCATATGGAGAGGCAAACAGTATTCCTGGCGTGACAAACATGACAGCAACAAGGTTAGCTACAAAACAAAGGGGTCGTTTTGAAATGTATATTGTATGTATTGAATACATAATCACGTGCATTGTGATAAAGTTCTTTAAATCTATTTATTTTCAAGACCCACAGAATAAATTAAATTGATACCATGATTCTTTTTTAGAGAACCCAGCAAGTGTCAATGTTATTATTTTGAACCTGAAAAAAATTTTTTTTGAAATCCAGCTCCTTATTTCATGAAGAATAGAATGTGACCAACGCCTACCTTGGTTATCTTTATTTGGAAAAGAAGCAATGCATTTGTCAACAATAATTTCATATGTCAAGTTCAGAGAGGCTTATTCAACAATATATGAAATTTCACCTTCCTTGAAACTGTCACTATAATCAAGAATCTTTAAATAACATAAAAATTAAAATCTCAGGAAGGCAGCAACAAAATAAAAAGCTATGCACTTTGCAACTAAGAGGAATGTTTTAACAAACTAGGAGTCAAGAGGTCTTTGGGAATTTATGGGCCCAGGCTAGAAAGCATTATGTAGAAGGCTTTGTTTTATGGGTCAAAGGAAAATACTGAAATTGAAGGTAGTGTAGAAACTGAAAAGTTGTAGTAGGAGGAATGATTTAAGATGTGTTTACAGAAAACAAACAGTAAAAAATAAATTAGATTTCTGGCATTGCCTAGAATGTGTGGCTAGGTAAGTCATGTCCTTAGAGGGAACAGAATACCCTCAAGGAGAATTCAAATGATATATCTGAGCAAGCACATTATATGAGCCAAAGGCCATGCGTTTATACTCTTGGCATATTTATATAATGAAAAACCCTGTCTGCTGTTTATGTAATTTTTTTTTTTTTATTTGCTCTGGAGGAAAAGACAAAGCTACAATTAGCAACTAAGGAAGGGTCTGTGTTCCAGGAACTTCGTCCGACGATTGTATCATGTCTTCAGTCATCATGACACCCCAAGAGGGAGCCCTTTGAGCCCCTTTTACAGATGAACTTCACTCACGTGGCTTCATCTTGTCCAGATCCAGTTGCATGGCTCTTAGCCAGGGCAGGGCGGCACTACAAACCCGCTCCTGTGGATTTGAAGTTCGGTGTGCCATCTTTCCGTGCCAAACTCCCAAGTTTTGAAGACATCGTGCTTTAAATCCTCTCACTTGACTTCGGTAACAACCACGTAGAATGTTCTAACAGAGTGGATAGCCTCATTTGAAAGACAGGCTTGATAATGGTAAAACATAATGTGAAGTTCTATTTCTCCTTTGTGACAGCAGTGCTTTTTTTAAATTTAAGTTTAAATTTCAAATACTGAAGGGATGTTTTTCTCGGTCCTGTTTATGCTTCTACTGGCATGAGGATAGAGGACAAGCTGCTGAGAGAGAGAGAGAGAGAGAATTCACAGTCAAGGTCTAAGCTAGCTACTCATTAGAACATGTGCGTAGAAGGGATGCTTTTTGGGGGAGGACAATGTGGACTCTGGGGTCATTTATCAGAGAGGTTCTCAGGCCTTATATAAGACTGACCTTGACTAGATGGTCTTGTTTACAGGGTATAGTGCCTCCCCTAGTCAGTGCTTTGGAATGCTGGCCTCTGACTTTTCCCAGGGAAACTTCAGGAAGGTCTCAGAGAAGCAAGTTAAGTGTCAGGGGTACAGCTTGTGAATCAAAGGAGGACTGTGGGTTTGATGGTCATTGACCATCAGTCAGTTAATTACTGAGACACGTGCAGGAGAAGCATTCTTTCCTACCGGGACTGGGCCAGTGTGAAGCACTGGTAAAGCCCTGCTGAAACCTGTCCAAAGCTCTCACTGGAGTCAGTGATGTGCTAAGCTCTTATCTTTAAAATTTTCATTTACTTATACTTGTAAGCAGAGAGAGAAAAAGACGGAGAATGTGAATATGAATATGAATGGCATACTAGGGCCTCTTGTCACTGCAAACACACTCCCGATGCATGTGCCACTTTTTGCATCTGGCTTTACCTGACTACTGGGGAATTGAACTTAAGCCACTAGGCTGTGTAAGCAAACACCTTTAATGACTGGGACATCTCTCCAACCTTAAGTTCTTATTTATTTATTTATTTATTTTATTTGTTTTTTTTATTTGTTTTTTCGAGGTAGGGTCTCACTCTAGCCCAGGCTGACCTGGGATTCACTATGTTGTCTCAGGGTGGCCTCGAACTCACAGAGATCCTCCTATCTCTGTATCCTGAGTGCTTGGATTAAAGGTGTGCACCACCACGCCCAGCCCTAAAAATATTTTATTTTTATGTATTTATTAGAGGGAGAAAGAGGCAGATAGAGAAAGAGAGAATGGGTGTGCTAGGGCTTCCAGCCATTGCAAAGGAATTCCAGGTGCATCTAGTTTATGTGGGTCCCGGGAATTGAACCTGGATCCTTTGGCTTTTTAGACAAGCGCCTTAAGTACTAAGCTATCTACCAGCCCTTAAAACTTTTTTCATGCAAGAGAGTGACAGCAAGGCTAACAGTGAGAGAGAGAGAGAGAGAGAGAGAGAGAGAGAGAGAGAGAGAATTGGCACAGAATGGTCTCCAGCCTCTGGATTCAAACTCCAGACACATGCACCCCCTTGTGCACATGTGTGGCCTTGCACACTTGTGTCACTTTGTTCATCTGGCTTACATGGGACCTGGATAGTCGAACATAGGTCCTTAAGCTTCATAGGCAAGCACCTTAACCGCTAAGCCATCTCTGCAGCCCTTAAGTTCTTATTTTAAGCACTCCTGTAAATAAGTAAAGACACTGGGAGAGAGAGAGAGAGCAATACTCAAGAATAGCTACAGAGCCCACCCTTACTCCCCTGATTGCCTTAAACAATAGTCTGCCAGACTTCCTTATGCCAGTGATAGCGATTAAGTGCAAGGTAACTTGTTTTGCAGGTATCCGGCTGGAGACGCAGGCCCCAGAGAACACGGTTGCCACCCCTAACTGGCCAGACTGCAGCCTGAGTCACGGTGACGATGGGGAGGCACTTCCTGATTCTCCCTCAACATTTTGTGCCTTTTACTCCTGTTGGCAGGCCCTTGCTCAGTCTGCACGCTTATCATGGGCCCATCAACCAATCAAGGTCCTTCATATACATTTGGATTTGGCAGAGAGGCTCGTCCATTTGGTTGCCTAAGTTTTATTAAAAACAAAAAAAAACCTGATTTAAGTTGTTGCCACGTGGATTTCCCAGTGTTTCGCCCTTGGGACCCCTCCCAGCTAGGAAGGGGAGACTTCTTTTAGCTTGAGAACTTTTCTTCTCTCTTATTTCTACTCTTTTTTAAGATACTCTTTTTTTTTCCCCCTTTACTTGTTCTTAATTAATTCTCATTTTATTCTTCTTTGTGTTTGCATCTTTTGATTCTTTGCTAATTGTAGACTAAAACTTGAGACTTACAGAGCTACTGGCTTGGGGAGGTCTAAACCCATGCAGAGAATCATTGCCAGCTCTCATAGCACCACCACCAGTTGTTTTTATCACTCCATGGATGCTCTGAGGAAACTGTGGAGAGATCATAGCTATGAAACAAGCTCTTGAGGGTTGAGCCCCAACTAGAACTGCTTCACACACAGTCTGTGCTGGATGTTTTGCTATTATAAATGTTGGTGAAGCCTATGTGATCCGGCAAACATTTCCACCTAGGCCAGAAGAGAGGTGCTTCCCCTGGTGGCACAGCAGATGGACAGCTATGACTTATACCAAAGAGACAGTGTTGTGATTGATACAAGCACCTCTGCAGGACAATCCAAACCCTCTGGATCAGTTCTTAAATCACCAGATTTAAGAATTAAATCTTAAATCTCCTGTGCTACCTCCCTTGGTGTTGCCAAATTAAGACCAAACAAAAATTTCAAAAATGCAGGCTATGGGCTGGAGAGATGGCTTAATGGTTAAGGTGCTTATCTGAGAAGCCTTAAAGACCTACATTTAATTTCCCAGAATCCATGTAAGCCAGATGTACAAGGTGGTACATGAGACTGGAGTTTATTTGCAGTGGCTAGAGGCCCTGACATGCCCCTTCTCTACCACTCCGCAGCCCCTCTCTCTCATAAATAAATAAACTTTAAAAATGCAGGCTAAGCTGATCACATGAAGAAAGAAACACTGAGTCTGCACAGTCGCTGCTGGCTTCATTACCTGCTGATGGCGAGGCAGCCTGCTACAGGCAGAGATGAAGAGGAGAGGGCAGGAAGACTGGCAGTACTCAGCAGCAGCAGTGAAATAGGGTAACCACTGCCACGCAGATGGCAGCAGCTAGAAAGCAGCCATGGCCACGTAGGACAGATGACCCATCCGAGACAGCAGCCAGGACAAGAATGGAGGGCAGTGGAATTAAAGAGCAAGCAGAGAGCTGACTATGAAGAAGCTAGAAGGTGGTAAAATGCCAGAGAAGAGAAACTGCCAGCTCAGACTGCTGAAAGAGTTCCAGAGATCTGCCAACCCTTTAGAGCTAAGGGCTTCAGGAGCCCCACGTTCATGAGCCCCATCACTGGACATTGTCGAGGGCTGGGAAAGCTGATTATCTAGGTCTATCTTTAAGCTGCAATGTCATCTTGCAGCGAGTGGCTGAAGAACCCTCAATCTCTTTCTTGTCCAAGAGCAATAGTATTAAAGAGCTGAGGGTCCCAGTATCTTAGACCAACACAAAAGTTGTAACAGTTGTAGAGCTAAGGGTCCTGGTACCAAGTCCTTCATGAGACGTCTCACTCTAGAAGACCCCATTAGCTGGTGCATATCGCTCGCTGCTATCAAAAGCTAAGGCATGAGAATGCTGTTAGCTTCTAACCCTTGAAGAGACTCTTTGCCTACTCACAATCTCTGTGCCCTATTGAGAAAAGACTCCAGGCAGCTGGTGGGTGGCATTATGACCAAGAGTCTCCTTATCTATGACATCCAAAGACAAAGACAGGGAAAAGGCAGAACAAAATGGTAGATAATAATTTCTTTTTTTTTTTTTTTTTTTTTTTTGAGGTAGGGTCTCACACTGGCCCAGGCTGACCTGGAATTCACTCTGTAGTCTCAGGGTAGACTCAAACTCATGGCAATCCTCCTACCTCGGCATCCCGAGTGCTGGGATTAAAGGCGTGCACCACTATGCCAGGCTGATAATGATTTTTTTAACAGCACTGCAAGAGTTAGATAACATGAAGCAATTATGGTTTGTGTCCCATAATAAAGTTTGACTCAGATGGAGGAAAACTACTTCCGGATGCTTTGGAACATACAGAGCAGGACCCCAATGTGAAGGTCTTGTGGATGGTGGTCCAAGTGGGACCAGGACTAGCCTGCACGAAAGAAGATGGTTTAGTAAAATTTTCAGTGTATTTTAGATTTTGAGTTTTTCTGGTAATAAATGTAACTAACATATGCCTATGTTGTGGTGGATATTTCCTAGTTGTAACAATAGTCAAGGGCTGGAGAAATGGCTTAGCGGTTAAGGCATTTGCCTGTGAAGCCAAAGGATCCCAGTTCAATTCTCCAGGACCCAGGTAAGCCAGATGCACAAGGGACACATGCATCTGGAGTTTGTTTGCAGTGGCTGGAGGCCCTGGTGTGCCCATTCTCTCTCCTTCTGCTTCTCCTCTCTTTCTCTCTCTGCCTGCAAATAAATAAAATAAATTAAAAAAAAACCAAATACTATTTAAACTTATTAAGTTTTTAAAATAATCGGTCAGGACCAGCAGCTAAGCATGGTGCTACAAGTATAATCTCAGCACTTGGGAAGCTGAAACAATAGGGATTTGGAATATGATGTTAACCCAGGCTACATGAGACCTTATCTCAACAAAACAGAGCAACAAAACAAAATTATATGTTTCTCGTGCATGTATCATTTAATTCTCACATAATCTCTGTGTATAAAATATTATTTTTGCTTACAGATAGAAAAAAAAAGTGAAGGCTGGTGGTACAACATAGTCTTATCTATTTGGAAAGCTGTGACTAAGCCCAGGACTTCCAGATGAGCCTAGGGAAAATCGTGAGACCCTATCTCAAAAATAATACAGTAAAATAACTGACAGGATAAAGAGATTATGGAATTAAGCAAAACCTCAATAGCCATTAGGTTGAATACTCTGTTTGAAACCAAGTCACTTTTGAGTCCATATACATAACTGTGAGATATTACTTCGTGCTTTGTAAGATTTCATCTCAGATTAATTACTTCATCAGTTATACCATAGGCTACAAAAGAAAAAGAAGTTTCAGTAAAAGCCAAAATAACAGATCTAAAAATATATAAGCATAATTTCGCATAAGATTGTTTCAAATACTTTGTTTAACGTAGCAAGATAAAACATGCTATATACAAATCAATGAAGATAACACAGAGTATTTTTAAATCCCCACTTAATTTTAAATATTTTGTGATATTTCAAGTGAAATAACAAAGAATCATTCCAGTTGCGTGTAACTGCATTTTTGTTTTAAAAGTTAGTGTCTTTCACATACTTTCCAATTTTAATGCCAGCAACCACTGAATAGTTCATTTATTCCTTCTTTTACTTGATCCCTAACCATCTGTGGACTCTCTTTTAGGAACCTTACCTCTGCGTTGATTGTCAGGCATGCTCAGTGTGAAGCCATTGCCTCATCTGTTCTGTGTTCCTATGACAAAATGCCTGACCCTGGACACATGGTGAATAAGTCCATTTAGCTTCTCTTTGAGAGGGGGAAGGGAAAGTGGGGGGGGGGGAGGAGGGAAGTACCATGGGCTATAGTCTACAATTAAGGAAGTTGCCAATAAAAATAAATTTAAAAATAAATGAATAAAAAATAAAAATAAAAAAGACCACTGAACTTCTCAGAGTACACATTATATAAGAATAAGAGTTCAAAAAGTTTCAGGAATGGTGAGAAGCCACGTTCATTTATTATAACCCATTATCCTGAGCATTAATGCAGTCTCCCATCACTCTATATACTTCTCCAGAAAGTGCTAATCCATTCATGAGTGCAGAGTTTCTGTGACCCCATGCCTTCCAATACACGCTTAGTCACTGAAGGTTCTATGAGAAATGCCATACTTACGTGACAGCTTCGCCCACCCAAACCTTTGGGGGACGCCGTCAAACCCTACCATTCATCAACCCTGCCTCACCTGCTTAGCTGCTACACGCACAGGTTGTAAAGTGTCCAAGCAGAAGAACCTTCTAGGACAGCAGCAAGAAACAATGCTGACTCCAATCAAAAGTACCGGGGAGTGAAAAATGGCACCTATGCAGAAAGATGCCAGTCTTTGGTGATCCCAGGAGGAAAATGCCTTATGGACGGAGGGAGTGATGCGGATGGGATTTGTCTGAAGTAGTTCTCACAAGGCAAAGAACACTGAAATATCTTTATGATTCCAGTGAGACTTCCAGAAGTTTCCGTGTTTTAGATTTACTCTGCTCCCTCTTCAGTCATTACTGAAGTCTCAGAGACCCTGTGTTGTTGGGCTTGCTCAGTTCATGGCCAGCGGACAATCTCTGCTGCTGGTGTGGAACTCAGATTAGAAGTGATCTCTATACCTGAGCTGACATCATTGGCAAATGTGTTCTAATAAAACATAGGCTTGAGCCCTCCAGCTGTTCTGCATAGTCTCTTCTGTTTGCACGAAGAAGCTTCTTTGATCATTAAAACCAAGTTCCCAGTTGCAGAATTGTTTCTCATTGCCTTGTTCCTTGTACAGTGGTCAAAGCAACCTTGGACACAGACTTTTCTATCGTGTTGTCAACCCCTCCTGCGTTCCCTCTGCTTCACACACACTTTTCTCTTCAATTTGGCTCATCTCTAAGGTCCTCCTGACATTTGAAACTTAGCATGTTGCTCTACTTTCTCTTCATTATATTAATTTCCAATTTCCCAAGCTGAATCACATTTTCAAATCCTCCTTAGACTACGTTAGAACCTCCCTATCTCTTAGAGTTTTATCTCTATTTCTATTTTATAATCATTTGTAGATGATTAAATTTATTTAAGAATTTCTGTAAAGAAAATTGGATTCTGACACGGAAAGTCATTCTGATTCCCACGCATTTCAAGAGATTCCGGCAAGGCCAAAATCTGGAGTCAAGTTAAAGCCTAAAAATGAGAGAAAAGGCTGGGTAAGGAACACAAGGGCACTGATATAGACCTTCTGTGCTTACTTGTACCTGAGTTAAATCTAACTTGGATGTCTTCTCTTGACCTTGTCAAATAGCTCAAGCCCTTATCTGCAGAGGATACCTTTTTCAAGTCTAACAGTTTGTTAGATAGCTCACAGACTTTCCTTATTCTTACCTTGCAAAGAAAATGATGTCTTTCTTTATCATCCAATCATATTTTTGTGTTCCTGTTGAATATTTTCTCCAATAAGTGTTACAAAACATCATGGAAAGTGTCAGTAGTAGTGTACCATGAGAAAGCAACCTGTATTTCAATACGTTCAGAACGCATCACATACCATAGATCCTCTTGATTATCTGTTGTTGAAAAATATCAAGATACATGTCTAACATGTATTTAAGCCAACATTGCCAAAGTGTATTTGATTTAAGGACTCTGATACAGTGTAACAACCACCTTGTGGGACAGTGTTCAGGAAACAGGGTCTGAGGGAGTCGCTTGTTTCCTATTCAAAGCAACTCCATGAGCCCTGTTACCCTTCCTGTGTGACAGGTGGAAGGTGTGCAATGGTAGGCGTTCCCACAACTGAGGGAAAGGAGGAGCTGAGACTCCACATCCTGTCTATGCTATACTTCAGAGTCCCCCCCTGGGTCCACACATGACAGGAAAGATCTGAGGCTTTGGTGGGCAGCTCTGCACACAGTTGCATCATGTCCCTTGACTCTGCTTGTCTTTCTCACGTCTTCACTGCAGGACCCAAGTATCCTGGTAGGTTGTTCAGCATACTCTTGGAGCAGTCTAAAAGTGCTGCGATGTGAGTGTGGGAGAGTTTGTTAACTTCAGAATAACAACTCCGAGCCAAGACAGGGGAAGACGAAAGCGCCAGACTGTGCCCTTTCTGTAGATAATACTCAAGTGTTTTCCATGTGAGCCCTCAGAAGGTCCTCTGTGCAGTGCAGTTAAGTAATTTGTCTACAGTGATAACCAACACATCAACTCACATTTTACCAGGTTTCTTCCCATTTCAATCTCATTTTCATCTCTGCCTTCTGAGTTCAGCTCTCCAGTAAGTGGTCATCTCAGTCATTTTTTTGGGGAAACTATAAGCAATTATTTTCCTAAGTGGCAAAATTAAAAAAAATATAACAATAAAATAAATTATTAATAATATGAATTATCATATTATATAATTATTATACCATATAAAACATATAATAAAATCATCATTATATAATAAAACAATACTATAATTGATATAATTTTATTATAATAAAAATAAAATAATATTTATTTGCTTATTTATTTGAGAGAAAGAGAGAGAGAAAGAATGGGTACCCCAGGGCCTGTAGCTACTGTTATGAGCTCTAGACGCATGTGCCACCTAGTGCATCTGGCTTTATGTGAGTACTGAGGAATGAAACCTGGGTCCTTAGCCTTTGCAGGCATGCGCCTTAACTGCTGAGCCATCTCTCCAGCCCCCAAAATGTATTTTTCAAAATACACACTAAACATTCTTTTCACAGATAGCTCTGCTTAGTTAAATTGTTATCAGAGAGTTTAAGACAAAGGCCCAGGTTCTGGCATCTTCAACAGGCTGGGCACTTCCATTTAGCCCATTAAAGAGATGAGTAATAGTGAAAAGGGGAACATGGAGGTTTATTCAATGTGGTTACAATGAGAGGGGGAACAGATGAGGGGTCCATTGACCACAACTCTGTCTTTGGAGAACTTACTTGAGCCTTGGTTACAATCCAGGTCAAATTGGTTGCATCATTAAGCAGTTCTGGACAAGGTGTGATCCAACCAGGATTGTCTTGGCTCTAAGTCTGTAGACCTGCAAGGTGTTTCATACTTTTTTTTTTTTTTTTTTAGTTCAGAGACAGAGAGAGAGGGAGAGGAAGACAGATAGAGATGGGTGCGCCAGCAGCCTCTCACCTGCTGTGAACGAAATCCAGATGTGTACGCCCCCTTGTGGGCAAGTGTGGCATTGCACCCTTGCGTCACTTTGCATCTGGCTAAACGTGTGACCTGAGATTGGAACTGCTGGAGATTGGAGCCAGCGTTCTTAGGCTTAGAAGGCAGGTGCCTTAACTGCTAAGCCATCTCTCCAGCCCTCAATCTTTTAAATAAATGATTTATTTATTTATTTATTTATTTATTTATTTATTTATTTATTTATTTATCAGAGAAAGAGGGAGAGAGAGAGAGAAGGAGAATGGGCATGCCAGGGCCTCCAGCCACTGCAAACAAACTCCAGACATGTGTGCCCCTTGTGCATCTGGCTCAAGTGGGTCCTGGGGAATTGGACCTGGGTCCTTTGGCTTTGCAGGCAAACACCTTAACCGCTAAGCCATCTCTCCAGCCCAGTTCATATATTTTTAAGTTGCTACTCTGTATTAACAGAAGATCCTGAGAATGAAGCCTTTTCTTCACGCATACGTATTCTCTTCTGTGGGGGGTGGGGGTGGCGTCTGTCTTAAAGGTTTTGTTTACTTGGAATTGGAGGCAATTCAATAGGGAAGGTTAAGGACCATAACTTTTTTCTGTCCTCAGCCAAAGTATAGACACCAACGGAGGGTAGAGATGCCAGCTTCCATCCTGCTTTTAGTTATCTTATGGGCTCAAGGCAGTGGTCAATGCTTTGCAGCAAAAATAGTTCCTAAGTGCCTGTTTCAAAGATTTTGCTATAATTCAATGGCTTTTAAGAAACCCTCCATGCTTCTGAAGAAATATGTTGCTAGTAAATTTCCCAAGGGGAAAAATATATAAAACTTTGGTACATTAAGTTTCTGGATACCATCAACAGCTGGTTATGTGGCTGCCACCATAATTTACCTTGTAAATTTGAGTTTCACTACTTATATAAAAATATTTAAAAAATGATTTTTTTTTTTTACTTTGCCTGTAAGTGCTTGGCCATCAAGTACCAGGGTACAGCTGGACATTACTTGACCATGCCACACCTCTAAGAGACAATATGCATAAAGTGCTCCTTGTAGGTGTTGCATCTATAAGAGACATTAGGTTTCATAAATAGAGCCATCTGAGGCTATGTTTTCAGGAAGAAATTTCTGCCAAGATTATAATTTGATATGCAGTGGAGTTTTTCCAGAAGGAACTAATTTCTTTACAGTTCTAAATCTGTCTCCATTCAACATGGCTAGCTCTTCCTCCCTACTTCAGAATGGTTTTTCCACATTCCAAGTATTTCTTTCAACTATTTTATGAAAACATATTAATTTTAGAATTTCTCTTTCAATAAACATTTATTTTCAAGTAAATCTTTTTTTTTTTTTTTTTTTTAAGTAGAACTCAAAAACATTTCTGAAAATTTGGGAAAATCTTTTTGGCTGTATTGCATCAAAATTCCAAATACTGGACTGGAGAGATGGCTTAGCGGTTAAGGAGCCTGCCCGCTAAGCCTAAGAACGTCAGTTCCAATCTCCAGGTCCCACGTTTAGCCAGATGCAAAGTGACGCAAGGGCACAATAACATACTTGCTCACAAGGGGGCGCACGCATCTGGAGTTCATTCGCAGTGACTGAGAGGCTGCTGGCGCGCCCATTCTCTATCTGTCTTCCTCTCCCTCTCTCTCTCTGTCTCTCTCTCCAAAAAAAAAAAAATTAATTAATAAAGAAAAAAAAACTCCAAATACTATTTGCTTTGCTTTCTCATGTTTCATCGTTTGGTTTCAGGTGCTAACGGACACCTGCAAGTCAAAAGCAAAGACAAAGCTGTAACGTACTTGAGGACAACCTCTACCAATTTATGCCAGTTTTATGTCTTCAGTAAACAATCATCTATTGTTCTATTTTTGTTTGTATTAAGAAATTTTTTTTTTATTATTTTAGAGAGTGCATGCATGCATGAGAAAGAAAGAATTGGCACACAAGGACCTCAGCCACTGAAATTGAACTCCAGACACTTGTGCCACCTAGTGGCCATATGCGACCTTGTGCTTGCCTCACCTTTGTGCATCTGGCTAACGTGGGATCTGGAGAGTTGAACATGGGTCCTTAGGCTTCGCAGGTAAGCTCCTTAGCTGCTAAGCCATCTCTCAAGCCCTGCATTGAGAATTGTAATAATAAACATACTGTAATTTGATAAGAAACCCCTTCTCTTACCCTCTTTTGTACCTTCTCTCCCCAACCGTGTTCTACTAAACTGAATTCCTTCCCTTTTCTAGTTTTCCTTCTTTTATCTGGAAGTCTCATTCTTTTTATCTACACCAAAATGTTGATAGATTCCATATTGTGCAGGTCTTGTGGAGGTACCAATAGCATCTATTGTGAGATTGTGAGTGAACCAGTCACTTCATGTATGGAAAGACAAGTGTTGCAACTTATACCCTCCCACTCTCCAGTTCTTACATTCTCTCCACCCACCTATTTTATGATGTTCTCTGAGCCTTAGCGGGTATGATAGAAATGTGTGCTTTAGCACTAAGCTCTCAACATTCTCTTAATCTCAGTAATTTGATGAGCTTTGAGCATCCCCATCCATCTGGCACTAGGATTTTTCTATAACAACCTATAGCTTTGTTGTAGCATTGTCCTCCTCATCAAAGTACTTCTGCCCAAAATTATTGTTTTAAATTGTATTTTTAATAAGTTAATGACAAAGTAGGTTTCCATATGGTTTATTCATAATGTATTTAATTTTATGTAACCCTCTCTTCATCCCCTCCTCTTCTGCCTCACTTCCCCTGACTCCACTTAGACCTTTCTACTGCCCATACTCTGTTCTTGTACTTACATATCTACTGTCCCCCTCCCTTAAAGTCTCCCTTTTCTCCATTCTGGCCTCTGATGACACCAGAAGATGGAAAGATCTCCAAGGATCATGAAGTGGAAAAATCTATATTAAAATGTCCCTCCACCAAAAGCAATATACAGATCCCATGCGATTTCAATTAAATTCAAGCATCATTCTTCACATAAATAACAAAGATTATCTTAAACTTCTTATAGAAACACAAAAGACCCCAGATGGCCAAAAATGTCCTTAGCACAATAAATAATGCTCCTGGCCTCACCGTGTCTGGTTTCAAATTATACTCTACAACCCTAGGAATAAGAACAGCTTAGTATTGGCATAAAAATAGGCAGATAGTGGAATGGGGGCAGGAAGGAGAGAAATGATGGTACCCACATACGATGTGTCCTTACAAAGTTTATAATTAATAAAAATAATAAGAAAAGGCTAAAAATTGCTATCACTTAACAAGTAACTTACATCCTTATTGCAGAAGACTCCGCATGCTTGGTCTTCAGGTCACTGAGAAATCAAGTGGGAGCTGAGCTGGAAGCCTCCTCCCTGTTGACGAGCTGTCTTGATGATGGACAGAGTTCTGCAGCATGATGGGGAAGAAAATTTTTATCAATGGTCTTAACCAGCAATGGACCCTGCAAGTTCTACGGCTAGTCAGCCAGGCCGAATGTACCAATTGGTGCAAATGGTGGCATGTCCATTATGGAGGAAACCAACTGCTCTGTAATTGGATTTGGCACTCATTCCATGGGAGGGAATTCTACCAGGTACTAAAAAATCTCATCAAAAGCCTATGGCTGGGGAGGTAACAAGCCCTATGTTGGAAACTACTACTGTTGTATGGCTAACTAGTACATTATGCCCCACCAATTTGCCCTCTAAATACTTGTGTTTATGCCCACATAGGAATGCTAATCTCACTTTTTGTAAAAGAAGCTTCTCTTTTCAGATGGTAGTAACCACCCGAGTGACTCACAACTCACCAAAGTGCAGAGAAGAAATGACAATGGGGTATTCAGCACTAAGTGAGATGTCTCTCACCCCTTCTATGGCTCAGGAACCAGTGCAGAAGATGTGGGAGAAAGAGGTGAGAGTCAAAGGAAGGGGGGCGGTCACTCCGATACCGTGGCACTGGTATTCATGACCTTACTGTGGCTGACACTAAGTACACAAGACATGTATACAAGGAAGGAAAACTGATAACATCAAACGAGAAGAGAGACTATAAAGAAGGGAAGGCTGGAGAGATGGCTTAGTGGGTGAGGTGCTTGCCTGTGAAGCCTAATGACCCAGGTTCTATTCCCCACATAAGCCACATGCACATGGTGGCTCATGCGTCTGGAGTTTGTTTGCATTGGCTGGAGGTTTTGGAGTGCCCATTCTCTCTCTCTCTCTCTTTCTCTGCCTATTAAATGAATGAAAAAATGAATAAATAAAATGTTTTGAAAAAGAAGGGATTTAGGGGAGGAGTTTGTGAAGGGGAAAGAGAGGGTGGTAAGAGGGGATTGTGATCATGGTATATTGTGTATGTGTATGAAAGCTGTCAATAAAAAGGTAAAACATTAACTTATGAAATATTTTTGTAAAACTACAACATCAGAAAGCCATAGTAAAAGAAATTATGGTGTCCAAAACCTGTGGATTAGCAAGTGTGAGGAAGAACAATGGTTACAACAATAACAAGGTGCAGAAAGAATTATTACAGCTAAGGAGAAAATTTAAAACAATACATTTCTTTTTAACTAATAAAATTGGTAGGTTATCAGACTAGAGCTGAGAGCAGACTTATGTATCTTTATGTATAAAGGCAAATGTTTGGGAGGTAGCTTGGCAACACATCTGTTTAGCAAAACAATAGTTGGTTCTCCTTAAGTACCTATTGTCTCCCCAGCCACATGCTTTTAATCTGGGTTTGGTTTTCAGTAGCAGGCATGAATTCATTTCTGTGGAGCAGGCTTCAAATCCCATCATTGCCTGATGAGTCAGTATTCTGCAATGCAAGATTGACTGCTAGGTGATATGATTGATGGCTTTCTCTGCCAGTACCCTGCATATAACACCTTTCAGCACTACGAAAACTAGCCCTCAGGAAGAACGTGTCTGTCCCAGCTCCCATGTGATTTTTGTATGTCCTGCAACCAACAATTGTGTCTTCTGCAATAAGGTCTTATCACTCCATTCTGGTAGAAGCTCAAAACCAGGGGGGGGGGATGCTTCTGAAGCCTTCCTGACCAATAACTCAGTGTGTTTTCCTTTTTTTTTTGTTTGTTTATTTTTATTTTCTTGGTTTTTCGAGATAGGGTCTCACTTTGGCCCAGGCTGACCTCGAATAAACTATGTGATCTCAGGGTGGCCTCCATCTCTCAGTGATTCTCCTACCTCTGCTTCCCAAGTGCTGGGATTAAAGGTGTGCGCCACCACGCCCAGCTATTTTTTATTTATTTATTTGAGAGTGACAGACAGACAGAGAGAGAAAGAGGCAGATAGAGAGAGAGAGAGAATGGGCACGCCAGGGCCTCCAGCCACTGCAAACGAATTCCAGATGCATGTGCCACCTTGTGCATCTGGGTTACGTGGGTCCTGGGGAATCAAGCCTCAAACCAGGATCCTTAGGCTTCACAGGCAAGTGCTTAACTGCTAAGCCATCTCTCCAGGTCCCTCAGAGAGTGGTTTCTAATGGCTGACCCTGATAACCACTGTTTTATAGTACAGCACACTTCTACGCAGGACATATATAACATTCCCTTGAGAGCTCAGAGAACACTGAATAGAAAGAATGTAAGAGCTGGAGAATAGGGAGGAGCACTGTGGAACTCAGTCACCCAGACATAACAAGACTGCTGCTTTCAGGAACTCCCAGAAGCTGTGGTTCCTGTGCAAGACCTGCATTTGATGGAGCAAGTCAGTCTTCTGTTATGGATAGCAGAGGGGGTCATGAGGTCACTCTTCTCTCCAAGGAGCTCAGGACAGTTCCCTGTTACCAGCGGAGGAGGTATCATTCTCTGCTGTGATATACAGTGGCACTGGTGGGTAGAGAAGAGAGAGGACAATGTGGGATATATATGAGCCAGATGCCGTGTGTGTGTGTGTGTGTGTGTGTGTGTGTGTGTAAATGTAAAAAAAAAAAAAAACCCCACAAAATATAACCAGTTAATAGAGCAAAAAAAACTTAAAAATTAAAAAAAAAATGTCCGTGGTGGCTGGAGAAATGGCTTAGTGTTTAAGGCACTTGCCTGCAAAGCCAAAGGACCCAGGTTTGATACCCCAGGACCCATGTAAGCCAGATGCACAAGGGGGCACATGCATCTGGAGTTGTTTGCAGTGTCTGGATGCCCTGGTGTGCCCATTCTTTCTCTCTCTTTCTCTCAAATAAATGAAGAAAAACTTTAAAAAATGTTTGGTCAGTAGCAGTAGATTCTTTGTTTCCAAGACCAGGCATATTACCCACTCAAGGTTGCTGGTGAACGCCACAGCTAAGAAGCCCAGGGGACAGCCAATGAGCACTCACTCACAATACAGTGGTAGTCATAAGATATATAACTGGAATCTTCTAGGTAAACAGTAAACACTCATAAGCAATACTAAGCTTGGAAATAATTCTGTGATATCAACACAAAGCCTGGTAGAGGGCCTGCCATTTGTAAGACATTACACCAGACACAAAGTGGAGCAAACAAGATAAATAAAAGATGAACTTGGAATCTAGTCAACAGTCTAGCTCAGTAAATCGTCGAGTCCATGTCACAGAAGTCATAAATCCTTGCAAACAGTCCGTCTTCACACTTTCCAACATTTGTATTCAAAGTATTCAAATATGTTTTGATGAGAATCTTTCCACAAACAAGAAAGTTTTATCTGCATCCCACTCTCTCCTTCCCTCCCACAAAAATCCATGACTTCGTGATTTCATCTCCAGACCTCACCTAGCGCAGACCTTTCTCAGACTCATTTTCCGCAGGAGAGTGGAATGTGGTGGGATGGATCAGCACTTGTCTGAGGTCTTGATGAATATTTGATAAGCTCAGCCATCGGCAGGGAGTCATCTGCACACTTGGTGTAGGACTGTAATGCCAAAGAATGACGTTGAGGTCACGGGAGGCACAGAGGCAAAACACAGGAACTGAAGATTTAAAAACTTGCTGCTGGGCTCACTGTGGAGCAGGGCCCTGGGACTCGACTCGGCTCCTCCGCTCCTCAGCTGCTCATAAACACGTCGGTGTCAGCATTCCACTTCGGCTCCCTAGCCTTTCTTAAAGTCAGGTCTTACAGCATGTGGTAATGATTCCCACTTAAAAAAAAATTCATGTATCAGTCTGGAAGGTATAATGGAAGTAAAATGAAGAAAGCATCATTTTTTTTTTTAAATCTAAGATCCATCTATATTTACATGGGCTCCTGGACCATGTGGTATATCTGCCTTCTCCCCACTTAATCTACCCTTCCTCAGCCCTTAGCTGTTTCCCTCCCCCACATCCCTGTGGTATCTGAATAAAGTATGGTGTTTAAAAAATCATTTTCAGAAAAATAATCATTTTCAGGCTGGAGAGATGGCTTAGTGGTTAAGGAGCATGCCTGCAAAGCCTAGGGACCCATGTTCAATTCTCTAGGTCCCACATAAACTGATGCACATGGTGGCTCATGTGGCTACAGGCCCTGGCATGCTTATTCTCTCTCTCTCTTTTATTTTTTGAGGTAGGGTTTTACACTAGCCCAGGCTGACCTGGAACTCATTATGTAGTCTCCAGGTGGCCTGGAACTCATGGCAATCCTCCTACCTCTGCCTCCCAAGTGCTGGGATTAAAGGCATGCACCACCATGCCTGGCTCTCTCTCTGTCTCTAATAAATAAAAATAAATTTAAAAAATTAAAAAAAAGAAAGCATCATGAATTATTGTAGGAATGTGGAAATAAAGTGAAAAACACTCCTGTCTGGTAGTTGCTCTTTGTCTCTCTTGCCTCTATTCTTCTGCTGCTTACCATATAAACACCAGTATCCACCCCATCATCTTCACATGTCCCTTTTCATGTGACATAGTCACTTGTAGAAAGAAGTTCATGGTTTTCTATAATTTTAAGAAAATACACTTACATCTGTTTGCCCCATCTTCTTCAGGACCAAAGCAATTAGGGTTCATGAATAAAAAAAGATGATTTCATATATAATGTAGAAAATTAAATTCTCTCTGAAAATTGATCATTTAGATGGGATGGTTTTGAATTGGTTTACAAATCCAGTTCCGTTGTCTTTCTGAGTTTAAGTCATTGATTAAATTTCATGGGATGGAGGAATGGCTTAGTGGTTAAGGCACTTGCCTGCAAAGCCAAAGGATCCAGGTTTGATTCCCAAAGACCCACATAAGCCAGATGCACAAGATTGCACATGCATCTGGAGTTGATTTGCAGGGGCCGGAGGCCCTGGTGTGCCCATTCTCTCTCTCTCTCTTTTTGCTTTCTCTCTCCCTCTTTCTCTCTGTCAAATAAATAAATAAAAATAAAATAAAATTTGCTTTGGGGTTGGAGAGATGCCTCAGTGGTTAAAGGTGCTTGCCTGCAAAACCTGATGGCTTGGGTTCAATTCCCTAGTACACAAAGTGGGACATGCCTCTTGAGTTCATTTACAGTGGCAATAGGCCCATATTTTCAACCTCTCTCTCTCAGTCTCCCTATAAATAAATAATAAAAAATATTTTTAAATCTCACACAACTGAATTTCCAACAGGCTATGTCAAAGTCAGATTGGCTTAGTTGGGTTTTTACCCTTCTCAGCCTATCAAAGCTCCAAGGAGAGCTGTTCCTCTTGTCTAACAGAGTAAGATGGGTGTTTGAATTCCCATCCCACCAGAATCTGCAGCCGTGTAAGGTTTTCATCAATTTTCCTAGATTGGGACATCAGATATTTCCTGAATACCTTTGTGCACTCAATCCTGGCCCCAATCACTATTTTAGGCCAACCTCTCATCTTTCCCCTGATTTATTTTTTTCAATCAATTAATTATTTATTTGCAAGCAGAAAGAGAGATAGAAGGAAGGCAGACAGAGAGAGAATGGGCACGCCAGGGCCTCTAGCCACTGCAAACGAACTCCAGATGTATTTGCCCCTTGTGAATCTGGCTTACCTGGGTCCTGGAGAATCGAACTGGGATCCTTTGGCTTCACAGGCAAGTGCCTTAACCGCTAAGCCGTCTCTACAGCCTCTTTTCCCTGATTTTCTTTCTTTTCAAGACAGAGCAGGCAAAGCCTTGATCTCCGCAACAATACAAGCTGCTTCCTCAGGCACCACCAATGACAGCTAGTGACTCCCCCACCCCCGAATTTTCCCACAGACCCTGCACTTGCAATATATCTGAATTTTATATGAAATGTATTTGCCTTAAGGTGGTGGTAGTGAGCGCCTCTGCTGCTTTGCAGACTGGGCACAGGCCTTCCTGAGAAGATATCTTTGAGCCGGGAGCAGAGAACTGACAAGAAGCAGGCATATGCCGAAGTGCGCGCTGAGCCTGCGTGCATGGCCCAGCCTTTTTGACATTTGTGCCCTTTGGTGGCCACACACATTTGTGTCCCCTGTGCTTTCTCCCTTGAGCTACAGCACCAGATCCAGTAATACCTTGTTCAGATGGTATTGTTTTCTTTGTGATTTCTGTCCAGAGTTCAGCAAATGAATCCTTGGAAAGAGCTGGTGACCCCAAAATGAGCTAGCGACAGCAAAATGAGCTGAGGAACAAAAGAGTTGCGCTTTGCTTTCCAACAACGTCTCCCGTGAATGGAACAAGAAGCAGCCCCATAGGTTAACAAAACCCCTTGGTTTCATTGACTCATCCTGTACCTTGCTGAAGTGATAGAGTTATTTCTGCAAATACCCTTTAAATTTGACAGATGATAGGAAACTGTCTGTCATTATTGCCGGAGGTCTCTTATAAACTTTGGCTTTCTGACTTAAAGCTCCAGGAATAATAAACTGCTCCCAGTCTTTTCTGTTCTACACACCTACTCACCTACAAAGCACAATCAGTATTTCGTGCTTGGATCCTTTATTATGGTATTTTTCTTCCAGGGCAATCCTCCCCACCTGAACCCATAACGACTCTTCTTTATTGGGGCTCTTGCTCATCCTTTACATGTAATTTGCATTCATTTCTTCCAGAAAATGTTCCTAACCCTCTCCTGCTACACTATGTGCCTGTGGTCTGATAGCAATGCTCTGCTTCTGTCTGTCCTCCTCAGCATACTGAAAATTCTTCCAGGCTGTGAACATTCAGATCCCTCTCTCTTTTGAAGAATATATGTCTTTTTATTAGGGATAGATAAGGAACCGGGGTTAGAAGAGGAAGGTGTCTAGGATCACTCTCTAAGTACAGAAAGTCCCTTTAAAAAAGGGGGGGAGCTGGAGAAATGGCTTACTGGTTAAGGCATTTGCCTGCAAAGCCAAAGGATCCCAGTTTGATTCTCCAGGACCCACATAAGCCAGATGCACAAGGGGCGCATGCATCTGGAGTTTGTTTGCAGTGGCTAAAGGCCCTGGCATGCCCATTTTCTCTCTGTCTGCCTGTCTTCTAACTCTCTCTCTGCTTGCAAATAAATAAGTAAAAATTATAAAAAAAAAAACAAAAAAAAAACCAGAAATGTTCTATTTATTTATTTGCAAGCCAAGAAGGATGAAGGAAGAGAGAGAAGGAAGGGGAGAGTGAATGAAGGAGGTAAGAAGAGAGGGGGAGAAAGAGAGAGACAAGAGAACAGAGAGAATGGACACATCACGGTCTTTTGCTACTGCAAAGGAACTCCAGATACGTGCACTACTTTGTGCATCTGGCTTTACAAGGGTTCTGAGGAATCCAACCCAGTCTGTCCAGCTTTGCAATAATGCATGTTTAATAACTGAGCAATTTTTCAGCCCTTGATCTATCTCACTAATGTGTTTCCAGGGTTCCACAGAAACATGTTAATTTTGAGCAGTGAATATCAAGGGATGTGAGTGTAAGTGCTGAGGAAGGAAGAGGGAACTTGGTCATTTATGGAGTCCATATCTTTAGCTCTGCCTTCCTGTGCTCCTTACACTTCCTGTCTTAATGTTGTCATTCATATCCATGGGTGATATTCAAGTTTGTAAATACAGTTTATTTTGTTTTTGGAGAGAGACAGAGAGAGAGGGAGAGGAAGATAGATAGAGATGGGTGCGCCAGCAGCCTCTCAGCTGCTGTGAATGAAATCCAGATGTGTGCACCCCCTTGTGGTCAAGTGCGGCATTGTGCCCTTGTGTCACTTTGCATCTGGCTAAACGTGGGACCTGGAAATTGGAACCAGCGTTCTTATGCTTACGAGGCAGACACCTTAACTGCTCAGCCATCTCTCCAGCCCATAAATCAAGGCACTTTTAAAATTCACTGGCTGACCATCAGGTAGGTGGATTATGGCAAAGTGGAAAAGTCCCCACCATAGGCTTCAGATATTATCTGAGGACATTCTTAACTCTTGGGTTAGTAGAAGCTGGGGGGTCTGTTTGAACATCCACAAAAGTCATACCTGAACAGCTGATAGTCACCAGGATGTTAGATGGGCAATAAATGGCTATGTAGGGGCTAAAGGCAGCCCAAGGTACATGGGCTCTGATCCTGTAACATCTCATCTCTCTGTGATCTCAGGAGTTTTAATCAGTCCATTCAGCATTGTTTGAAGTAGATGAAGTGCTTTTCTGAGAACTTTAGAGTCACACATAATGAAGTTACATCGTTATAAAACTGGCAGTCTGAACAGCTGATATTTTCTGTATAGGAAACTCCCAAATATTGTAATTATATTATTTTGTATATATTGGTTAACATTCTATTCTATTCTATTCTATTCTATTCTATTCTATTCTATTCTATTCTATTCTATTCTTTCTTTATTTTTTGGTTTTTTTGAGGTAGGGTTTCACTCTAGCTCAGGCTTATCTGGAATTCACTATGTAGTCTCAGGGTGGTCTCAGACTCACTGCAATCCTCCTACCTCTGCCTCCCAAGTGCTAGGATTAAAGGCATGAGCCACCATGCCTGGCTATAATATTCAATTTTAGAGTAAGTTTTGACTTCACTTTAGTAAAATAATTTTTTGTCCTTTTTTTTTTTGGAAACCATTCTAAAGATACATTAATCAATACAGTTGGATGAGATACCATTCTTATCTAAATGTATTCAAACTCTTTACAGACAAATTTCAATTCAGGTCTCAGTTCCAGGTCTAAAATAGAAGTCCTTCCAGCCCACCTTTTTTTCTTTTTCTTTTTTTGCTGACACTTTCTTTGTGATTGCTCTGTCTGTGTGAGGAGACTCTGAAGCTAGAAACCCTATTTGTTCTTTAATAGCTCATTGGTCAGACCACCAATTGCTTTAAGATGCTGTAGCTCTGAATACCGGGGCAGCGGATTAGATGACCAGCTTTCACTTTGCCCAGTAAGAGCGGGAGGGTTAGGGGATAAAAAGCAGCACCCCCTGGTTTCCCCATGCCAGAGTTCTTTGTCCCAAGAACCCCAAGGAAGATTAGCGTGGTGAATAGTGGTGCATTAAATGGATTCCCTGCTACAGATCTTATCAACTTTTATTTCTCCCATGGGGGGGGGATTCAATTTAATAAGAAATGGTATTAACTGGTTTTGCTTTGTTTAGGACCGTTATATAGATTACCAACCATGGACTCTGTCTGCTTTTCTTTTTTAGTTTTTTTTTTTTTTTTTTTGATGGATGATAGTGTGATTAGCACTAAAAGGAGTAACAACCGCAGGGGAGGAGGGGCCTTTGAAGGTGCAGCTATGACACACACGGGGGATTTAGGACTCACAGGATGACACTGTGTTACAAGTCTTTTTTTCGGAAATATCTATGGCCAGGAACTGTCATAAAGGAAACAAGCCAAAAGGATCTCTTTTGGTGTTGCATTTTGTCACTAAGTTGTCTATAAGTCAATCTGTAGTTTCACACACAGAAATTGGATGAACACAAAAGCAATTTTCTTGGTTTGGATCCTGGGTCCCAAACACAATGAGTGAGACCACGTCTGTCCCCTCTATACTCACAGTCTCATCTCTTTTCAAATATATTTTATTTATTTATTTTAGAGAGAGAAAGAGGCAAAGAGAGAGAGAGAGAGAGATTGAGAGAGGGACAGAATGGACATGCCAGGACCTCCAGCCACTGCAAAGGAATTCCAGACACAAGCACCCCCTTGTGCTTCTGGCTTATGTGGGTCCTGGAGAACCGAACCGGGGTCCTTTTGGCTTTGCAGGCAAACACCTTAAATGCTAAGCCATCTCTCTACCCCCTCATCTCTTTTTGGTATTTAATTTCCTTTCAACAAGCATTGAGTGAGTGCCAAGCATTATGTGAGGTGTTGGAAGGGAATACAAGAAGAATACAAAACCTATTATCTGCCTCTGATTTCACTACTTTAAAACCTGAGCTACATCCCAATGAAAGATACATTCATTCAGCCATCTAGATTAGAAGCAAGCCTGACAGGACACACCTGGAGGCACTTCCGAATACAGACACTACATACTGTAAGCATGGTTTACAGGGTGGGATGGCAGCATAAGGTAGACAGGAAAGTGGGAACAACAACTGAATGAAAAGAAATTACAAGGAATATAATGCTAAATGGCGACTGGCCAAGGGCTTCAGTTCTCAGAGTTAAAACACACAATGACTTGATTGGCACCCGACATTTGATAATTAATAGTCTTATTACATCTTCTTTTTGTCAATTTAAATCTAAGCTGTGAATATTAAATTGAATCAAGTAAAGCCTGCTGTGTTTTTTTGGTAAATGATTTGCAAAAATTATTATTTTCTCCTAGAGAGATTTAGTGAACATATTATACAGTTTTTTTTTCTGCTTCTGTGTAACTTTAGAAGGAACATGTATAGATGATCATCATTAGAGGTAGAGGAATTGAGGCATTAAATTCTGTTAAGACTTCAGAAAGCCAGGATCAGCATTGGAGACAAAGATAGACCGTTTCCCAAACATGCATTTGGTCTTAATGGGCTTATTTACCTTCCAGAGGTTAACATACTCACATAGTCCCAAGAGCAAAGCCACTAGACAAGGGAGGAGATACACCACTCTCTGGCAAAGCTGGTTGGATAGGAAGGAAGTATATAAGAGGAAATTCATTTTGAATATAAACTGGCACATAGTGCTGTGTGTGTGTGTGTGTGTGTGTGTGTGTGTGTGTGTTCAGGGAAACAGAGTTCCTAGATGACAGAATGATGACCACTTTTTTTTTTTTTTTTTTTTTTTTTTTTTTGAGAATTCATTGAAGTGGTTATCTTGGGCTATCTCACCCAGCTCCAATAACATATTCATGTGCTTTAATAAAAAGTAAAATAAAATCAAATTCAAGCTGAAATAAAAAGCAGCTATATTTCAAGATACTGAAATAGTGTAGTAATTTTCCCAAATTGTGTAGGCTTCTCTACTTGAGACTTCCAAAGCATTTGCAAATAGCTGAGAACTCACTGCGATAATTGAAGCAGCTTGCTAGTGATGCAATGTCTAACATATTTTGACAGATACCGGAGCTTTCCCACACGGGAATCACTATTTTATTTCAGCAGAATCCAAGCTTGAAGCCACCTGTATTAGACACAAACACAAGATATTTTCTTGGCAACAGCTGCTGGTTTTGATTGTGGACAGTATCTTGTGGGTTTCACTGTTAAAGGGGAAAAAAAGAGGTTATGTTTAAAAAATAAAGAGTAAAAGAAAATCCACTGGTATAGATAGATATTTAGGGCTGAAGAGGTTTGGAAAAATATTCACTTTCCTTCCTACTTGCAAGCAGAGTTCTACTTACTCCAGGCATCCACTGGCACACCACAGCACTGGCTGTTTAACCGGGATTGCCTCCACTCTTGGGCAATGTGTCATGTACAAAGATATTGTTCAATAAAACATAAATAGCCATGAGATAATGAAAGGTTTCATGGAAAGAGAATGAAATCAGGAGTCAAGATTACTTTCATGCGCTCGCTGTCATCTCTGAATAGGATTTTTAGACATTTTAGACCCCACTTTCCTTCCTGAAAAAGGGGTTCATAACCTTATGATTTATGATAAGCACTAAGTGATATATGCTAAAGTTTCCAGTGTGTTGCACTAGCTGTGAATAACTCATTTAATTCCCATATCAACATTGTGAGAAAGATGGAAAGTCCACTCCATAGAGGGATCTGTAATGCAGGCTGATGGTAGAGTTTCTCACCTTTTTACAGGAAACAAGAATAGCTCAGATGGCCAAACAACCTCTTATTTATGAGAATAAATGAACTGATATTTCTCTAGCATTTCAAATTCATCCTGCTGTCACCTTTGCACGAGATATAATGCTTATCTTTTCCAGCTGCTGTGCCACTGGTCCAAGAAGCAAATAAAAGAATAAAGACTACCACCCCATAGAAACAATTTTGGTTATGACGGAGCAGAAATAAATAAATGACAAGCTGTAATGAAATTTTAAATTTTTGTAATTTTTTAATTTATTGTTCGTTTGTTTGTTTTGGTTTTTCAAGGTAGGGTCTCGCTCTAGCTCCAGTTGATTGGAATTGATTGACTCTATAGTCTCAGGGTGACATTGAATTTACCAAGATCCTCCTACTGCTGCCTCCTGAGTGCTGGGATTAAAGATGTGCACTACCATGCATGGCTTTGTTTGCTTATTTTGAGGTAGAGTCTTACCCTAGCCTAGGCTGACCTCAAACTCACAGCTGTCCTCCTACCTCTGCCTCCTGAGTGCTGGGATTAAAGGCGTTTGTCACTATGCCCAGCTATACTTTTGTAATTTGTTATGATTCTGTATTAACACCATTTTTTCCCTATCCTCAGTATCTGGGAGATAATTTTTCATAATTCAGTAAATATTTAAATATCACAAAATATATCATAATTGAATAATAATGCTTTTACAATGGAGTAAAATCCCAGTCTTTTTTCAGTATATTCTTGTCTCTTTCTGGATTTTTCTGTATAATTTATATTTAATTTATTGTAATAATAAAACCAATTCATATTACATACAGATAAAGAGATAGAAAATATGGACAAAATAACAAAGAAAAATTATGCAACATCTTGTAGCTTTCTTTCTTTGTTTTGTGTAAGAGGTTGAAAATCTTTCTTAGTTGGCAATAGAGTATTTTCCTGCAGGTTTCTTATGCTAAACACGGACTCCTCTCATTACTACGAGATTATAGGACACTATTTGTTTTTATTTTTTTTAGCCAGATGTCTCAGGGGAAGATCATGCAAACCTCTTCGCATTCTTTCAGTTTTACTGCAAGAGTTTTTTGTTTGTTTACACTCCTCAGGAATGTTATAGTTAATTTCTCATTCTGCCTATCGACTTCCCCACAGGGATCCAGAATACCTTCGATCACTGCACATCATTATATGTTATTCTGTCCTGTTTAGTTCTGTGTCATCTTTTCATTGTCAGAACAATTCAGGCTGATAGTTTAGCCCCGAACACTTCCAAGTGGGAGAATGCATTTCATTTGCTTTTAGATCAAAACATGAATCTATTTGAATTTTAAATTGCCAAACTAGAGCCTTTACCTTGAAAGGTCCATGAGGGATCATGTCTTGTTTGGGCCTAGTTACATGAGATGTTATTTTTAAAGAAACTTGTTAATTAAAAAAAATCATAAGCCGGGTGTGGTGGCGCATGCCTTTAATCCCAGCACTCAGGAGGCAGAGGTAGGAGGATCGCTATGAGTTTGAGGCTACCCTGAGACTACATAGTGAATTCCAGGTCAGCCTGGGATAGAGTGAGACTCTACCTCAGAAAAAAAAATTATCATCATGTGGGCTGGGGAAATGGCTTAGGAGATAAGGTGTTTGCCTACTAAGCCTAAGGACCCCGGTTCGATTCTCTAGGACCCACATAAGCCAGATGCATAAGGCGGCGCATGCACCTGGAGTTCATTTGCTGTGGCTTGAGGCCCTGGTGTGCCCATTGTCTCTTTCTCTCTATCTGTCTCTTCCTCTCTCTCTCAAATAAATAAATCAAAATTTATTTATTAAAATATCATAATTTACATAAGGGTGAATTTTAAAGAAATTTTCCTTGTTATATATATTTTTATGCATAAAATTTCTTTTTAAATTGTGTTTTTTCTTTTTTTGATTTTGATTTATTAATTTATTAATTTTTTTAATTTTGATTTATTATTTATTAATTACTGACATAGTATGGATACATCATTTGGATACCATATGTTGAACACCATCATATGGATACCATCCTTCCCCTCATCCTTGCCCCCATTCTGCTCAGTGCCCTCCTCAGTAGGGTTGCAGGTATTCCCCATGGATTGTGGGTTATGCTGTGTGGGAGCAGCAGTCAGTTGTTGGGGGAAGCAATGCCTGTGGGCATGACATCCCAACCTCTGGCTCTTACAGTTGTGTTTTTGATTGTATCCTTTCTAACTTTTTATATTTATTTATTTATTTATTTATTTATTTATTTATTTATTTGAGAGAGAGAGAGAGAGAGAGGGTGCACCAGGACCTCCAGCCACTGCTGCAAACGAACTATAGACGCATGTGCTACCTTGTGTATCTGGCTTATGTGGGTCCTGGGGAATCAAACGTAGGTCTGTTGGCTTTACAGGCAAATGGCTTAACTGCTAAGCTATCTTCCCAGCCCTTGATTGTATCTTTTGTTCCACCTTAATTATGCGCACTTCTTAGAACCTCTAAGTATATTTTATATTGAATAAAATAATTAAATTTGCACAAGTAGACAATTTCAAATATAGTAAAGCCAAAGGACATTAACTAAATCAAACATTCCTTGCCCTCTCTGCCTCTCTCCATGCCTCCCTGCACACAGCCCTATTTACAGTTAACACTTACTTCTCAATTTTGTCACTTATTTCTATATGTTAAATGTTCATACACTGCTATTTAAGTACCATACTATTAAATTATTATGGTTGAATTTTTCGCTACTATCATTACTTTTCTTTCACAAACTGCTGTTTACACCTGTGGGTGAAATCAACAGTCCTTTTTTACATTATGATTATATAAATTTTGGTCATAATTGAGACAAAGGGTAGACTATTATACTATTGTGTTAATATTATACATGTAGTTTGTTGTCCTGGAGTTGGTACTTTTCTATTTGCTTAGTTTTACACACACACACAGACACACACATATGCAAATAATTGTGTGTGTGTGTGTGTGTGTGTGTGTGTGTGTGCCACTGAGGATTAAGCAGCTGACCTCTGCCATGCTGGAAAAGTGTTCTATCACTGAATGATATCCCTAGCTCTATGAAGAATCCTGGATAAATGTTTCAATAGACTTGTCAACTATCTAATAATTTCCACCATATATTCTAAGACATCAAGTAATCTTCAGTTTCATTTAGTATTCTTGAGGAAACTGTCCTTTCCCAATGCCTCATGTTCTAAGACTGACTATTGGTTTCTAGGCCTGCTGCCTCAACTTCTTGAAAAATCTCCTGTGAAGCCCAGGTTTCCTAAATTTCTTGCCTGTATTTCATTGAAATATGTCCTCACAGAAGGAGGAAATGGATAATAAACTTTCAAATCATTATATGTCTTTCTTTTCCTTTTCCTTTTCAGTCCCTTCCTTCCTCCCTTTCTTTTTTTAAGTATTTTTTAATTATTTATTTGAGAGAGAAAGATACAGAAATAGGCAGGTAGAGAGAGACAGAGAGAAAGAGAGAATGGGTGTGCCAGGGCCTTCAGCTGCTGTGAATGAACTCCAGATGCATGCTCCCCTTTGTGCATCTGGCTTATGTGGGTCCTAGGGAGTCGAACCTGTGTCCTTTGGCTTTGCAGGCAAGTGCCTTAACTGCTAAGCCATCTCTCCAGCCTCTTTCTCCCTTTCTCTCCTTCCTTTCTGCCTTCCTTTCTGCCTTCCTTTCTGCCTTCCTTTCTGCCTTCCTTCCTTCCTTCCTTCCTTCCTTCCTTCCTTCCTTCCTTCCTTCCTTCCTTCCTTCCTTCCTTCTTTTCTTCCTTCCTTCCTTCCCTCTCTCTTCTCTCTTTCTTTTCTCCCTGTTTGTCTCTTTATCTTTCTTTTCCTTCCTTCCTTCCTTCCTTCCCTCCCTTCCTTCCTTCCTTCCTTCCTTCCTTCCTTCCTTCCTTCCTTCCTTCTTTTCTTTCACTCTTTTTCTTCTTCCCCATATCTTGGTCTTTCTTTCTGGAGGTTGAGCCCCAAAGCTCTATGCATGCTAAGCAAGTTCTGCACCACTGAGCAATATTCCAACCCTAGTCATATTTCTGAAAAAACATCATTATTCTATCTTCCATATGATTGATAATTTAAGTGAGCACATAATACTAGTTTGGAAATAATTTTCTTTGAGAAGTTGGAGGTCAGGATTCTTTATCTTTTTAACATCTATTATGGTGGATATGATTTCTAAACATTATTTTGATGTTTTTTACTTTCTTTTTTTGTTTTTGTATTTGATTTTGTCTTATTTTCTGGAAGCTTTTAGAGTTTCCTATTATGCTTGGATATTGTAGTTTTTATTTTAATTGTTAGTTTAGTCACTCTGAGAAATTTCAAATGCATAATTTAAGATTGTGGTAAAATCACAGAATTTTAAGACTTTGAGATCTTCCAGATTTCTCATCAAAACATATTTTCCTATTGTGAGAGATTTACTTGGTTTGTGTACTTGCATATTTGATTGATAACTTCAGTTTTATGTTAATTTTAAGGTCAATGTAATATCACTTTTGCTTATTTATTTCTTTTTTCTTTGTTTTCATTTTCTTTAATTAAAAGCATACTTTGGATACATAATGTGTTGGTACCACCTTTTTCCTCCTCCCTGCTCCCATTCCGCAGGGCACCCTCCTCAGTGTGGTATCCCATGAGGTTGTGGGTTATGCATTGTGGGGGCAGCTGTCAGTTATTGGGGGGAGACAATGCCTCTGGGCATGATCTTCCGACCTGTGGCTCTTACAATCTCTCCACCCCCTCTTCTGCAAATTACCCTGAGCCATGGTGAGTAAGTTTTAAGTCTACTTCAGAGATGAGCTCTTAGGATCCTCTGGATCTCTGCTTTGGTAGGTGTTGAGTATCCTCAGGGTCTGTCTCCTTCACCCTGGAGCTGATTGTCAGGCTCCCCATGGAAGCAGCACTCTTGCTCATCTCCCCAATTCTTCTGTGGTTTTATCTGTGGCCTGGTTAAAGTGTGAGGGGTAGTTTATCTCCTCAGGTCTTGCTACCTTCTGAAAAAGAAAAACAGATTTTCTCCACATGCACACCGTCAAGAACCTATTTATTTCTTTTCTAAAGAATATCTATCTTCCAGTGGATTAATATATGTGCATGTATATATAAACTAATTTTTCATCAGTTTTCTTTCTAAACTATCATGAAGTATTATATTTATTCTTCAGAAAACACGCAAAACAGTGATCCTTCTTTCTCTCTCCTTCCTTCCTTCCTTCCTTCCTTCCTTCCTTTCTTCCTTCCTTCCCCTCCCTTTCTTTCCTTCCTTGCTTTGGAAATATTTTCAAAATCTGACTTACACTGGTTGAAGAGTTCACTGCACAGTGAATCCATGGAAATGTTGTACTGGAAATAATGCTTTAAATTATAAGATTACATGAAGTTCCCATTTCAAAAGTATCTAGTAAAAAGACTTAGAAAGATCTCCCAACTTTGCCCCCAAAATGTATAGCATTGGACAAAGATGACCAGAATGTGAGACAATACTGAAAATTATGTAGCAAAGTGCTGTCGTTACCTCTGCCTTACCAGGACAGAACCTGTGACCGAAAGTAGTTGATGAGAGGAAAGTGTTTATTTTGGCTTAAAGTCTTGAGGATAAGGTTCATTATGATAGGAAAAAGAATTGGAAGAGCAGAGCTGGCCTTCATTTTCTGCAACACCAGGTATAAAATAGAAGTAAGAAAGTGAACCAGACTCTGTCTAGAGGAGCTGGCCATGGCGTCCCAGAGCCTACGTCCAGGAACACACCTCCTCCAGCGAAGCTTTACCTCCCCAGTTGTCACCAATTGCAGACCAGACATTCAAACCACATGAGTAATATGATAGAAGACATCAGATTCAAACTACCAAAAGAAGCAACTACTGTCAACACTCACTGAAACTTCCTGAAATATGCATGTAGTCACTCCCCCAAAAAAAAAAAAAAAAAAAAAAAAAAAAGGCAAGAGCCAACTGCACCATCCATAGGTCACTTCTTTTTAAATCTTTTAAAAATTTTATTTATTTATTTGGGAGAATGAGAGAGGGAAAGAGGCAGAGAGAGAGAGAGAGAGAGAGAGAGAGAGAGAGAGAATGGGTGCACCAGGGCCACCAGCCACTGCAAATGAACTCCAGATGCATGTGCCACCTCGTACATCTGGCTTACTTGGGTCCTGGGGAGTCAAACTGAGGTCCTTTGGCTGTGCAGGCAAACACCTTAACCACTAAGCCATCTCTCTAGCCCATTTTATATTCTTAGAATAACTTCAGCTGTATAATGTATAAAGGCAGGAGGGTTACCTAGCTCAGTCTTGGAGGTGTTCTCCTATTGGTTCAGCCTTTAGTGCAGACCTGACAGCATCACAGTGCTACAGATGGCATCATGGTTGAACGCCTGTGAAAGGGAGAGATGACATTATAAAGCAGAAATCCAGAGAACTGAAGATGGTCTTCTTTTTATAACAACCTATTTTTTTTTTTTTTTAGGAATTAAGCATGATCCCATAAAAATGGCATTAACCTTTTTTGAGGGCAATTGTCCTGATGACCAACTTACCCATTATTAAGCCCTAGGTCTTAAAGGTTCTACTACTGCTACAATGAGAACTAAGATTCAAACACACGGACCATTGGCAAGCACACAGAGACTGTTGTAAATATTGACATAGACAGATGATATTCATGATGATAATTTATCCTTCTAACTGTAGGCTGGAAGTGTCTTTCCTATTCTTTATGTTGAAGAAAATTTAGACACGTTTCATAAAAGAATTATTTCAGTTTTTCTTTGAAGAACTCCAAAAAGAATATTATAGCCCTCATCCTTCAATCCTAGCAAATGTACCTGATGCTAAGTGGGTTCACTGAGGAATTTAAGCAAATATTACACATACTCTTTTCTCCAAAAAAAAAAAAAATATATATATATATATATATACTACAGCACTCAAAATGAATTATATAGTATACGAAAACTGTACAGTTAAAAAACAGGATTAGGCTGGGCGTGGTGGCACACGCCTTTAATCCCAGCAGTTGGGAGGCAGAGATAGGAGGATCGCTGTGAGTTCGAGGCCACCCTGAGACTACAAAGTTAATTCCAGGTCAGCCTGGGCCAGAGTGGTGAGACCCTACCTCGAAAAAAAAAAAAAAAAAACAGGATTAGGGGCAATCTCCAGGTCCCACATTTAGCCAGATGCAAAGTGACGCAAGGGCTCAATGCCGCACTTGACCACAAGGGGGAGCACGCATCTGGATTTTGTTCACAGCAGCTGAGAGACTGCTGGTGCACCCATTCTCTATCTGTCTCCCTCTCCTCTCTCTCTGCCTGTCTCTCTCTGTGTGTCTCTCTCTCAAAAAAAAAGGATTAGACTAAAGTTTTCCTAAAGAAATTGAGACTTGGTAGGGTAGCAAAGACTATTTTATTACTAGTGAATGTGAATGGGATGAAGAGAGAATGAACAAGGAAAAGAAGAAAGGAACAGAAATGGTACATTCTGAGTTCTTGGAATTGTTACAAACCTATTTTCTATTTAAATAGTTTTCAATTAGTTTCACAATAAGTGTTTTTTCATTTGATGGTATTCCTAGAGAATGAAATATTGCTACTAACAATATTAGGGAGGAAATATTTACTTATTCTTAAAGAGAACCAAATCTATAAGCCAGGCACATGGCCAGTACTCAATAAATGTTCATGGTTTCCTTGGGTTAGGCTGTGTTTACCCCTGCATTCCTTCATTGGAAACTCAGTTTAAAACATGTCAGAAAAAATTAATACTGGCGATTCTGGCAAGGAGGACCCACAGTTTTGGTTTCCTAAGAAGCCAAAGCTAACAGGAAGGTAATCCTGGTACAAAAGCTTACTCTGAAGTGCTCTTAAGCTTTTAAGTATTAAAGCCATGGGAGAGATGGGAGCCAAATGTGGTTGAAAGACAATTCAGCTCTCATGCAGCTGGAGAGAAACCATTAGACAATACCACCATTAAATAGTTCTACTACAGAACTTACAAATTTAAATAACTTTCTGTAATTAGTCAATATAAATATTGAGAAACATTTAATGTGCAAATTCACAGTTATACCCCCAAATTATACTGATTTGCTACAATTTCCAGAGATGGAAATAAAAATATAAAATATTCTATTGATGGCTGGAGAGATGGCTTAACGGTTAAGGCATTTGCCTACAACACCAAAGGACCCAAGTTCGATTCCCCAGGACCCATGTTAGCCAGATGCACACGGGGGCGCATGCATCTGGAGTTCATTTGCAGTGGTTGGAGGCCTTGGCATGCCTATTTTCTCTCTCTCTTTCTTTCTCTCTCTCTCTCCCTCTATCTCTCGAATAAATAATGAAATAAAAATATATTTAAAAATATTCTATTGAATTGATTGATAGATGTGGGAAACAGTTTTATGATGAACAATGTTTAGATAAATGAAAATTTTTATAAGCCTTTACATTTCAGTATGTTCAATAATATTTGACCTTTGGATTAAAACCAACCATGTTTTCTGCTCAAATATTAAAGGACTAAGGTGAGTTCACCACTTTAAAGAAAATAGAATTCTTTTTTGTTGTTTTTGAGTGTTTGTGAGACAGTACAATGTGGAAAGACAGCAGTTCCTTTGATATTTGGGCATAAAAGGAAAGGAGATTGAAAACATCTTGGCCTGTAAATAGTGAAGAAACCTTTTATGTTTTTTTTCTTCCCCTTGGGGGCCTGGGGGTTCCTGTAATGGATAGGCAGTTGTGATGAACAAGTAAACATTTTTGCATTGTAAAAATCTCAATATTCAGTGTGCCTTCCATGTCCTTCTGTCCCTTTTCTCCAACTCTATGTTTAGAATTTTATTGGTAATCATTCTGGATAAGGTTCTGAGACTCTTCCTTAAACCTGACCCTGCTGGCAAATTCTTCATAAAATCCGCAGCCTACTTTCTCCCAGGCAGGCATCACACTGAAGATTTAATGAAAGGTCAATCTCTTCTTGGAATATTCAGCTGGAGGGTAGAGAAGAGTTCCGTCGCTCTCCTCTGACAGGTTTACATGTTCTTTAGAGGATGAATGAACAGTTAGTATTTTTCCCTTCTCTTTTCTTCATTTCTTCATATGCCAACTTTAAAAAAAAATCACAGTTGAAAAATATCACTTGTCACACCAGGCGCTAACATTATCTCCCCAATGAATGGGGAACGTATTTAGTCATACGTTGTAAATTCTTTCTGATCTGAAACACAAAGAAATCACCTTTAGTGCATCGATTATGAAGTTCATATGAATCAGTTAACCTGAGAATTTTTCAAAGAAAATTTATCGACTGTAAACATACATCTTTATTTAGGGTACAAATGGATATTTGTAAAAAAAAAAAAAAATCACATCAGGGCTGGAGAGATGGCTTAGAGGTTAAGGCATTTACCTGCAAAGCCTAAGGACCCTGGTTCGATTCTCCAGGACCCACATAAGCCAGATGCACCAGGGGGTGCATACGTCTGGAGTTCATTTGCAGTGGCTGGATGCTCTGGCGTGCCCATTCTCTCTCCCCTCATAAATAAATAAATAAATAAATAAATAATAAATAGATAAATAAATAAATAAATATTTAAGATGGCTCTTTGTTATTTGTTTAAAAAAGTCACAGCATTTTGTGATCATTTGTTCATATGATTATAATTTGTGAAATATAAAACAAAGAAATTACTTAGAGCCAAACTAACAGGAGAGATTCAGAGATGAGCTAGATTAAGAGTAAATCCCTGAAAGGTAAAAATATGTCACTTTAGCTTGAAGACATAGACCAAATGTGAACGTGGAACTCCATTAGAATGCAGCTCAGAGATTTGTGAGGAAATTGTTCTAACTCTAAATTGCCTAAAGTCAACACATGAGAAACAGGGGTATGCTTAACTAGATCACCATTTTATTTCTTACAATTAGGACAGGGCCTTTGCTGAGATAGATTCTCAAGACATATCTGTTGAGAGAAGTAATGCAATCCAAGCATGTGAACAGCTTTGGTCACGTGATCACCTCTAGATACACATTGACTTTGTGAGGGATGCTCGTAAGTCCTTTCATCCCCCTCACCACTTGCCCTCTTCTGTGTACCAGCCACACACATATCACTCTTATCTGAAGTCCTGCAGCCTCAAGAAGACAATGCCATTTTGCTTTGATGAGAATCATGTACAAACTGGTGTTTTCTTTGATTGAACTCTTGAGTGTAAGAGGTTGCTGATAGATAGAGCTTAGAGAAAAACCCAGAAAAAGAAGCTGAAAAGATATGGGAAAAATAGGTCCCACAAAACCTGACATTTTCTATTGGACTGGGCTTTCACACGCACTCTCACAGTAAAGATGTGCTTAGAAGCCAAATTTTCACTTGAGTGGGGGGGGGGGAAGACACACACACACACACACACACACACACACACACACACACACACACACACACACAGAGTTTTGCTAGCCAGGAAACTGCCCAGACAGGTTAATAGAAATACATACTGTGTTGACTGGTACCGTGACCCCACATCTGAATTCCATTCTCAAGGCAGGTGAGGAAACAGCTTTGAGAGTCTCCGATTTAGGAAAAGGCAATGAACATTCTACCTGACTTAATCATTCCAGAAGTTTGGCAACTCACCAAAGGTGAAAGATGTCTGTGATCAATGCCCAACTATCCTCCCACCTGTGTTTGATTGACTCAGATTTTCAGAGGGTGGCCAGACAAATGGTTGAAAGAATTTGATTACATTGCCTGTTTAAAATATCCCCAGACATAACCCTGTGGGTTTGTGCCCAACAGCCCGTCACTGGACTAGAGTAAACACCACCAACAAAATCCTCAGTTACCCCAAAGTTTCCTTCCCTCTCCAGTGGGTATTTTCTGAGAGATTATGCTATAGCTAAGCTGAGGCTCCTTTCCATGGGTTTGACAGTGACCTAGAAAGGTTGACCTGCAAGATCATTTTTATTCATTTCTTAGACCAAATCACAAGTGATTTCAAACAAGCCTTCCTGCCTATTCCGAAAATAATATATGCACACAATTTCCTCCTTCCTCTTGGCTTACATCTACTCATTCTCAAAAATTCATCCATGCTCTACCCATGCTCTGGATTTCCACAAGTATCCAACTTTCCTCTTCTGAAACTGCTGAGCAATCCAATTTTCTCTAAGACTAAAGTTTTTTCACCTCAGTAACTTATAACCAGGCCTGCCACATAGTAGGTCTTTAATAAATGTGGGTCTGCTATTTCCCAAGAAATTACCTCTTTCTTTTTTTAAAAAAGATTTTGTTTTTATTTTTTGTTTATTTTTATTATTATTGTATATTTATATTTATTTATTTATATTTATTACAAATTATATATAAATTTTATAAATTATAAATTATATATAATTTATATTATATATTTATGTATATTTATTAATTTTATTATTTATTTGTATTAATTAGAGACAGAGAGAGAGAGAGTGATGGGGTAAGGGCCTCTAGCCACTGCAATTTAACTCCAGATGCATGTGCCACCTTGTGTATCTGGCTTACATGGGACCTGGAGGATTGAGTCTGGATCCTGCATGTGCCTTAACTGCTAAGCCATCTTTCCAGCCCCAAATTACCTCTTTCTTGATCAAACTTTATTTTTCAGATGATTGCTTTTGAAAGTTGATTTCATTTATTCCCTTAGTAAGAATTTATTGTGGACCTACTACATGTTGGTTCACACACTGGCACGTCACTTTCTTCAACAGTAGTGCTGTTGAAGACATGGAAGGCAGGGTGATATTGTCCATCTAACTCTTCTGACATCACTTAAATGTTCTCAAATTTAGAATTATGCATTTCTAAAATTCATGCTATGATAATATGAACATATTTTTTTCCTCTAGGATAAAGGAAAAATTTGTACATCTTGCATAGCATGAAAAAAACTATACTCGAATTTAAATTTGATCTTAATAAAATCCTGAAGTCTTCTAAATTTACCTACCATTTGATCACAATCAGAATGTAAATGTCAGAAAAAAACAGCTTTGAGGGTTTTACTTTTCTAGTTGCTAATCAATTATTAGATGGAAAACAAAATATTTTTTTATCCCCATAGAAGAATGAGAACTGTTAGCACAGGCTTATTTCTTGGGTCTGTGGATTGGTGGACTCATGTGGGTTGATTTAGGGGAGTCGTTCCAACCTTCTCTCTTCAATCTCTCCTCTAATGGGGGCCTTGGGGAACGATTTTTTTCTCCTTGTTTCCTCTCCCTGTTATAAATTTTATATGAATCCTGGAGATTATTTGACACTAAATATATTGTAGAAACAAGGATGGATGAATACTGGCTAAGGCAAATGGAGAAAAGAGATCAGTTGCAGCTGCTTTTTTACAAGTGTTTTTTGTTGCAGATTATGATTCCTCCACATTCCTCTCACAGAAACATGAGGTTTATTTCTCCTTCTATTGAATTTGGGAGGGCTCAGTGCTTGCTTGGGACGAGGGAAGCCACACTAACGCTTTCAATTGCTCTTTTTCGGTTTCTGGGCGCTCTCCATCTCAAAGCCTAATCTAGCAGGTAGGAAGCCCGAGCACCATGATTGTGTAGGGAGGATGCATAACTACAGGGAGGGAGAGAAGGGCCCCTGAGCATAACATAGCTGTGAGTTCAAACAGCCAGGTTTGTATGCACCCATGCACCCACTCCCGCCAGGTAAGCCCAGTCACCAACCAAATCCCAGTGCATGACTGCCCTGGGAGCTATATAAGAATCTTCCCAACTGGTCTTTCCTGAGTTGTTTAACAAGTTACAGGTAACTGGAACAGTTTATATCTAGCCATCAATCAATGATCATTTTTGTGTATTCTACATCTAATATAGTAATGGGTGGGGCTAGTTGGATACATCATGCCTTTCATGTCTGTGGCAGTGGTGCCACTAGAATGTATATACACTAGTTAACATGGAACATGTACATTATTTGAATGCTTAAAAAAAAAAACCTAAAATAGGGCTGGAGAGATGGCTTAGTGGTTATGGCCTTGCCTGCTGAAGCCAAGGGACCCAGGTTTGATTCCCCCAGGACCCACTTAAGCCAGATGCACAAGGTAGGGTATGTATCTGGAGTTTATTTGCAGTGGCTGAAGGCCCTAGTATGCCAATTCTCTCTGCCTCTTTCTCTGTCTCTCTCTCTCTCTCAAATAAATAAAATAAAGTTTAAAAAAACCCAAAACATTGTTAACTGAAGGTAATTATTTATATACATTTAGCACAAGAAAACTGTTGCCATGTTTAGTAGAGTCATTTACCATGCCTGGTTTATATCAATTTTCAGATGAAGAAACGAGCATAGATGTTTGGTTATGTCTCAAGGGCCACATAGCCAAGACTCTCAAAATATACTGTATTTGTCTTGTGTGTTTTTCTGAAATTTAATTTAAGCTGTTATCTGTTTAACACCTGTTAGTCAACTAAACTTTAAGCTCCATGAGGTCATAGAAAGTGTCTTTCTCAACATTCCATAGACTTCTGCCAGTAATCACTGAACAGATAAACTCTGAATGAAATTTGAGATTTCCTGATTGAGGCACGGAGACTCTATCCAGCGTGCTTGTGAGGGATGAGACGGCATGAGCCGCTCGGGAATGTAAGTACAAATGCACAGCGAGCATCACCCCCCCAGTCCCTCTCCACTAGAGCATAGCCTGTGTGAGAAATATGTTCCTTGAACTATCTTTATTGTAATTCTGATAAACCTCCTGTTGAGAAGTGAAACTCAACACCATTATTCTTTCCATAAATGACACATTATTCTATAAAAAGGGAAGCACTGAGAAAATACAGTGATACTTTTGAATTCTGAGAACACCAAAGATTAAAAAAAAAAAAAAAAAAAGAACTCAGACAGACATTGAAAATAGGCCAGAAAATTACATATTTGTGATATTTTGTGTGTTTGTGGAAGAGTAATATTTTTATTTTTTTAAAAGGCACCTTTGTGATCATTTTCTGAGACAAAAGTTGTATTTATTTTACTTTTTATTTATTTTTTGTATTTGGAGGAAACATATTCCCCAACTTGGGGCCTTATTTCATGTCTACAAAAATGGTAGACTGAGTGGGAGGAGGAATCTGAGTTAACCAATCATAAGAACACAACTCACTTTGATGTATTTATACATATTTTATCTAGTGTGCTTCCATAGCTATGCCCATAAGGTAGATGGCTTTTGCTTTTGGGTTCACAAATGCTTCTGAACTCTAAAGGCCCTGAACAGAATGTCAGTGTCAGGTCCTAAGAAATGGCATTGATCTTCAGGAATGGCCTCTTGAGGTCTGTTTGTGCCTTGTCTAAGGAGTGTGAATCTATATGCCTTTTAATCTTTGAAATTTATGCTCATATTTGTATTTTAATATCACATATATTATACTACTAAAAGCTAGACCAAGTAATGAAATTTAAATAAACCACTGCATTTGCAGAAAAGGGATATGAGACTGAAAGAGATCTTAAAGCATATGATTAACAGGTGACACCACAGAGGAATTGGAGAGACGAGCAAGAGAGCTGCTTCCATGGGGAGCCTGACAATCAGCACCAGGGTGAAGGAGAAAGACCCCGAGGACACACTCAACACCTACCAAAGCAGAGATCCAGAGGCTCCTAAGAGCTCATCACTGAAGTAGACTTAAAACACACCCACCACGGCTCAGGGAATTTTGCAGAAGAGGGGGTGGAAAGATTGTGAGAGTTGCAGGTTGAGAGACATTCTTTCCCCGCCGTGAAAATAACTGACTGCTGCTCCCACAATGCATAAACCACAACCCCATAGGGAATACCTGCAACCCCACTAAGGAGCATCCCCAACGGAATAAGGGCAGGGATGAGGGAACCAACACATGACGTATCCATACGAAATATGTTGTTAATAATAATAATAAACATTTTTTTAAAAAAAGAGTTAGGAGTTCATGGGCTGGAGAGATTGCTCAGCGGTTAAGGCACTTGCCTGCAAAGCCTAAGAACCAAGTGCAATTTCCCAGTACCCATGAAACACCAGATGTGCAAGGTGATGCATGAGTTTGGAGTTCATTTACAGTTCATTAGCAGTGGCTGGAGGCCCTGGCATGCCCATTCTCTCTCTTCTTATCTGTCAGTCTCAAACAAATAAATAACATACTTTAAAAAAAAAAAAAAAGATTTAGGAGTTGAGAAAGTGTGGTAATACCTGATAATACTATAAAATAATTATATATCAATTCAAAAGTTGTTTTCAATTAGGGTTCAGTGAAGATATTATGGTCTTGGAAATTATTTTGTTCTTGACTGAGTTGAAATTAAATAAGTAGAACAAAATGAGAACTATTAGCTTAATGCTAAGCAACATATATATTAGCTTGTCAGTAAACTTGCTTTCAAAGAGTGTATTTTGTAATAGAAGTCCTGAATTCTCATTGCTATTCTTTTTATTTATTTAGCTTTAATTATGACTATATTTTAGATCAAGTTTTAAATAAAGCCATATTTTATTTTTAAACTAAAATACTTAAAATAAGCTTCTGTATGTTTAATTACATATCCTTAAAACAATCTTTAAACAATTTTAATTGTAAGAAAGTAGTTAGGTTCATAATTTTCTAGGGACTGTATGTTATAGCACACTTCTTTTTAACCTAGTTTAGGATTATTATGGGATATTATTTTCTGGTTTGCATGGAAACCAATAAATGCATTCATGCTAATGTTGACATTTTAAAAAGAGAAAGAGATATTCAATACTTTATCAGAAAGGCATTTTCCAAAGGGAATTGTGAAGTCTGCAATTGGATGCTGACATTTTCCTTACATAGTCAACAGTACTGCTCCCACTTATTCATGAGAACTACCACACCAACATCTTTATATACAACTACATGAATGAAACTTGGTGAGCAAGCAAGTACTAGATATTTCTTTGCTTGGGTTGTCTTAGCACAACTAAAGACAGAAAGGAAAGAATCGGGGAGGAAGTTTTGCAGTTATGCTAAAAAGACAATTAAAAAATTCACATCAATATGTCACAAAGTTCACATATACAAAATCTGTTTAAAGTAAAATCCATCCCCACTCCACTCTGCCTTATTAAAAATAGGCAAAACCTGTTCCCACTTCACTGTGCCTTCTCTGAACAGTGTTCCTCCTTATGGCTTTATAAAAAAACATTCTAAGCCACCTCCCATCTCTACACAAAGGCTGCATTTCTGGTCATCCTGCTATGGCCTTGGCAGGGACTTGGTTAATGGCATAGCCAGATTTACATGGTCTGTATAAATTCAGGAAAGACAACTCTCTCCTATGAAGCCTTTTTTTCCCCATTTGCACAAATGGAAAAAAAAAATCAAATAATTAAGTTTTTTTTTTTTTTTTCAAAATTAACACAGAGCATCAATGCCTGGAACATCCCCCACATATATATAACTCTATATTATTCTATTTTCATTAACTGATGACCGAGAGAGAAATATGAGCAATGACTGGTGGTCTTTTGAAGCACATGCCAAGGCAAGGTTCCTTGTAGGAGACTCAGGTTCTAAAAGTCTGAAGATTGCCATGTCCTGCTACCTCCTCATTACCTCGGCTCCTTTCTGCACATAGTATGACTGTCTTACAACATCCCGACCTATCAGTTAATGGCAAACAACAACAACAACAACAACAACTTTGGTCAAAGTGTCCAAGCACGTGGCTTGCTTTCTTCCTGTTCTTGTTAGAAAATCGTTACTTGACCTTCCTCACCGTCCTAGTCTAAGACAAATCAAATCTACCCGTCGGTCCACAAGTTCCTCATAGAGACTTTCTACACAGAAGCTGTTTGATGAAGAAAAGGGATTATGAAATTAGTAATCACTCCCCATCCTCGCCAGGACCCAAAGTTAAGGGTCATATAGGTTGGAAATGTGGGCCTGGTCACCTGCCTGTCAGATGAGATCACCATGTTTCATACAGAGTAGTTAATTGTCAAGTAACCCTGGAGTAAACCAACTGTTCACCTGGATCACCACAGCACTGGGACAGTCGTCAAGCAGCCCAATCTTTGTGCTAAACATCTGTAATCTCTTACTGATGATTAAGGAAGACATGACCATCTCTCACCTCTTCCTCCAGGTGTTTGTTAGCCCGTTCTACATAGGACTAAGGTTAAAGTGCGTTGCACACAAGCGGACAGTCATAGGAGGTTCTGAATGTCCCGTGTCCTCTCCACACATTCACTTCATATTGCATGAATTGGTGTTGAAATTTTTAGGCATGGATATTTTCTCTTATGTTAATACTGATAATGCATTTATAGGGTTTTGTGAAATTAATATTTGCCTGCTCTCCCCCTTGGGGGAATAAAGCAGCAAAGGAAAGAAAACCGAAGAATAGTAAAAACAAAATCCAGGGCAAAAATGAACATTGTGTTGAAGACTTTGTGAAGCTGCTTTAAAATATTTTTATTTCATCCCTTTCTATTTAAAAATACTTCTTCTGTTCCATTCTCTATCCTAAATCCTATCATAGCAAATTCTTCCTCCTTTGACAACTATGACAGTAGAATCTGTCTTATTTTTCTGTTTAGAAATGCAATTATCATTTACAACGAAAGAAACAAGAAAGCAGGAAATTGAAACTATATACTTAGAGATTAAGAAAGATAATATTTTTTCTTCCTTTCTTTATTTGATAGAGATAGAGAGAATGGGCATGCCAGAGCCTCTAGCCACTGCAAACAAAGTCCAGATGCCTGTGTCACCCTGTGCATCTGGCTTAATTGAGTACTGGGGAATTGAACCTGGGTTCTCAGGCAAGCACCTCAAGTGCTATGCCATCTCTCCAGTCCCAAGATAATATTATTAAACAAGGCATCACTCAGCAAATTCATCACTTAGACTCCTCCCAGTGAGGCTCTCCTACAGGACCATGCAAGGTAGAAACCGTGCTTCTGTCTTACTCTGTCTTGACAAGACTCTCGCTACCACAGGGGTTGATGCACCATGATTCTGGGAAATTGGTAATTGTTTTGTTTGTACATTCAAGAATATTGGCTCAGATAAATAGTAATTACTGGAATAAAGAAAGGCCTTATTACAAGAAACAAAACAATATTGTTGACAGCATACGAATGATCTCACTGAATCAACTCACTGATTTTAAGCCTAAAACTTGTCTCCAGAGCTTTCCCATCTCCAGGGCCTCCACTCGCCTCTTCTGGGTCAAACCTCTGTCTTCTTCCCTTCTCTTAAATTCTGTAATCTCTGTAATAAAATCTTTCCAAACAAACAAAAAAACTTATCTCCAGTTCTTAAACATTTTAGTGATAAAATTCTACCCCTACTCTATGAAAATAACATATTCATTATAAACATTCTAAATACAACAATGTGACACCTACAGAACGTGTCTTCTGAATTTTGTAGAGAATATTCTGGAATATGTAAACTCTTGCTCTAATCCAATAGGCATGTATATATGATGGCATTATATTGAAGCTTTATGACAGCAAGAAATGGGAAAATTAAAAGGAGAAAGATATAGCAACAAGACCACATATTTTAGCAACTGAATCAACATTATTACTTATTTTAGACATGTAGCCACATACTTATAGAAGACAAAATATTCAGAATCATAAGTGTCACTGAAAATCTGAAGCAAAAGTCAAATAAATTTTCTTTTTGTAACTTTCATATACATTTGGTAATTTTTTTTGTTCTTGTTGTTGTTTTGAGGTAGGGTCTCACTTTAGCTCAGGCTGACCTGGAATTCACTATATAGTCTCAGGCTGGCCTCAAACTTATAGTGATCCTCCTACCTCTGCCTCCGGAGTGCTGGGATTAAAGGCGTGTGCCACCACGCCTGGGTTGGTAAAATTTTTGACATGATGAAAAGTAAAAAGAAAATAACAATTAAGCTTCTTTGGCTCAAATAATTATTTGAAATTTAAATATATTGGCTTAATGAATACTCCACTATATGTATATATATATATATATATATATATATATATATATATATATATATATATATATATATATATGGCTATTTGGTAATTAGTAAAAGTGTGATTTCAATATATTTTCATGTAAGGTAGGACATACAAATAAAGTATAGCTCCAGTTATATGCTGGGCTACTGGAGCAATAACGAAGATTAACAAAAAAGATTTGGGCCATAGGAACGGAAATTTTCTCAGAGCCTTTGGGTGACTTTTAAAGCAATGATGACTATTGAAAGCAAAACCAAGACGTTATTAAAATAGAGGCAAGAAGTAGGGAAACCCCAGACCAATAATCATTCCAAGGGACACAATGAAAAGCCGTTTAAGTTTCGGACAAATTTCACGGTTCTCATTTGCTGCAAAGAATGCTTATTTCATCTCCTACCTGGTGGCACCCACATAGTGGTGACTCAGGTGTTATCAAGGAGACGAGTGGATGTGTGAATGTCTATCGAAGTGCGCAAAGAAAAGAGGGAGTCAGGGCAGGCTCGACTTGAGGCCAGGCAGAAATGGTGAGCTGTTCAATGCTCGCCGATTGCCTTTGTCTCTCTGCTTCTCAGTAGTTGCAAACAATGCCAAGAGACCATGGCCAGATTCATTTCCATCTCCTTTATATTTTGTCTAGTATATAAAGATGGGGAACACAGATAAACACCATGAAACTGCCATCTAACCTAAAGAACCTTGATGAGAACTTGGGTCCTTAACTTTAGCCCATTCTCTTTTTATTATTATTAGTTTTGTATATAGTGTGTATACAACCACGATGGTACCATCATTAGCCTTCTCCATGTCCTCCCCCCATGGGGATTGTGGGTCTTGCGTTGTGGGGGTAGCCATCAGTTACGGGGGAGAGGCAATGTCTCTGTGCATACTGTCCCAACTTGTGGCTCTAACAATCTTTCCGCCCCCTCTTCTGCAAATTTCCCTGAGCCACGTTGGGTTCCAGTTTAGCCCATTCTTATGTTATCTGCAGAGTGGTGAACAGTAGACCTGTTATAACATAGTTGTGCAACACATTTATATTTTGTAAGTAATGTTTTGTTTTGTTTTATTGAGTGTAAAAAAAAATCCATTATACTAGAAGTAACATTTTGACTTCAATTGTTGCCTATGGTACAATGTATGGTCAAAATTATGTAATATACATAAAGTGATGAGCCAGTATCCTGCAAATAAGTCTTTGGGTTGATTCTGTCTCTGCTTCCTTAGATGGTCATGATGGTGCATACACATGCACCAAAACAACACATTCCACGTTTTTTTTTTTTTTTTTTTTTTTTTACCTGGAAAGCCACCTGGCTTATAATGAATGCTTGGTAAGTACTTGTCATTGATGTAGCTGTTCAAAGAAAAAAAAAACAGAATAAACTATTGAATTCAATTTATAAATATAAACATGTAAGATGTTCCATCTGAATATGAATATAATAGGACCTGATTACCCATAAAAGCCTCAGTACTCAAAACTGATGGAGTGGAGATATTTCTAATAGTAAGGTTTGGGCAACATATTTATGCCATATATACCATTGTATTCCTCAACAGAATATTGAAAACCTCCGTGACTTTTCCTGAATTTCAAAGCTGATATCTCATTTTATCAACTGCTGGGATTTCAGATAAAGTGGTTTGTGATATGTTTGAATATTGACATTTGAAATTAATTCTACAATGCCATTCTTTAAAGTGGATCCAGTGAAAAGCAAATATTATCATGACATTTTTTTAAGCAGTAGAGTTTTATTTATTAAATTAAAGGGATGTGGTCTCACTTTAAAAGCCTTTTTGCCAATTATTCTTTTGAATTTGTGTTTCCATTGTACTTCCACAGAGTTTTACTGCAATGGAATACACATTTACACTTACATTCATTTTTCTGATCACATCTTGTATACTGCAATAAAACTATGTGCTTAAATTTGATTCTGTGCTTTTAAGACCCTAATATGTAAACAATACTTTTCTTCAGTTAGTTGTCATAATAGTTTTATGAATGCATAATTGTCTGCAGACATTTCAAAAATAAGTACTAAACATGAAATAAGACTTTATTTGAAGGTATTTATGTTGAGAATTTTATAAAAATCTATCATTGTTGTGGCTAACTATATACTGTGTATAATTGAATTCACTTCCTTTTCTCATAAGAACAACTCATCAAACAGAAACGTGGCTGATAAATGTCGTTTACATAGTAATTGTTACTATGTAGAAAACAAAAATATTTTTCTGTTTTTTAAATTATTATTAAGTAGAAACTTCGTATGGACACATCATGTGTCAATACCATCATTTCCCTCCTCCCTGCCTCCAGTCCATTGAGGCCCTCCTCAGTGGGATTGCTGGTATTCCCCGTGGGGTTGTGGATTATGAGTTGTGAGAGCCGCAGTTCGTCAATGTGGGTGGAGCAATGGCTCTGGATATTCCCTCCAAGCCTGTGGCTCTTACAATCTTTCCACCCTCTCTTCCACAAAGTTCCCTGTGTTGAGCTCTCAGCAGCTTCTGGATTTCTGCTTTGGTACATCTTAAGTATCCTCAAGTATCTGTCTCCATCACCCTGGTGCAGGTTGTCAAGTGCTATGGAAATAGCAGTCTTGCTCACCCCATGGATTCTTCTGTAGTTTCACATGGGCCCTGGCTGCTGTGCGAGGAATGGTTCACCTCCTGCTAGGAAGTCAACTATGTTTTTTTTTTTTTTTTTTTTTTGTCTTGATAGATTTTGGTTGTCATCAGTTTTCACTGCCTTCTGAAAAAGAAAAACAGGTTCTCCAACAGAGACTGAGGTCATTATAGGTTAAAGGAGGTAAACATCGTTAATTTAGGGAGATTTTGATGGGTGTCGCCTCCCTTTTGTCCCAAAACTAGTGGGAAATTCTCTTTGAGGTTCATAGTCTTGGTCTCTAGAAGATTGTGACATGGTTCCCAGTTCCAGCTATAGGTTCCCTTCATTCCTTTTCTCTGAGCAAATCTCTTAGCCAATCAGGGAGCCATTGCACAAGTGTGTATGTCTTGTCAGGCTGGGTCTTTTCTTACAGCAACGTCTCCTCCTTGCTCAAAGCATTGTTGGCCATTTTCCCCCAGCAGCTCAGGTCATGCTTTTGAGCACTACATGGGCTAAGTATCCAGGAACTGGATTCCTTCCAGATTCCAGCAAGATCTCTTGATGTTCTGTGTTAGCAGTATGTGGTGTCTTCAGCAATAGCCTTTCACCTCAGGTGGGTAATCAAGTGCTTTCTTATTTATGTATTTATTTGAGAGAGAGAGAAAGCAGAGGGGGAGTTTGAGAGGAGAGAGAGAGAGAGGGAGAGAGAATGGACACATCAGGGCTTCCAGCCACTGCAAACAAACTCCAGATGCATGTGCCCCTTGTGGGTCCTGGAAAATTGAGGTGGGGTACTTTGGCTTTGCAGGCAAATGCCTTAACTGCTAAGCCATCTCTCTAACCCCTAATCAAGTGCTTTGGCAGAAGCCTGCCTTGGCACTGGGACCTCGTGGTTCTATCCAATTAACAGTTCAGTGTGGGTAGTAACTTATTTCTGGTACTGGGAGTTACAGGCCAGAGCCAAATGTTTTAGGGCTAGGCTTCACCCCACCCTCTCCAGGGCTCTTCTTACCAGATGATCCCCCAACTCCTAGATCTTTTAGTTTTCTATCCAGGAGGAAGGTTTCTCCTTCCTTCCTTCCTTCCTTCCTTCCTTCCTTCCTTCCTTCCTTCTTTCTTTGTTTCTTTGTTTTTTTCTCTTCTTTCTTTCTTTCTTTCTTTCTTTCTTTCTTTCTTTCTTTCTTTCTTTCTTTCTTTCTTTCTTCTTTCAAGTACATACTTTGTTTGGATACATCCTGTGTTGGTAGCATCAATTCCCTCCTCCCCGCCCCCATTCTGCTGAGGACATCCTCAGTAGGAATGCTGCTACCCCTCACTGGGCTGTGGGCTATGCATTGTGAGAGCTGCGGTCAGTCATTGTGGGGTGTGGGAGGGGGTCGGGAGTGGGGAGTGCCTCTGGGTATACTCTCCCCACCAGGGGCTCTTACTGGCTTTCTGCCCCCTCTTCCTAAGCTGTGGTGGGTATGTTTTAAGTCTACTTCAGCAATGAGCTCTCAGGAGTTTCTGGATCTCTGCTTTGGTATATGTTGAGTACTCTCAGTGTCTGTCTCCGTCACCCTGGCGTAGGTTGTCCGGGCTCGCCATGGAAGCAGCGCTCTTGATTATCTCACTAATTCTTCTGTAGTTTCACCTGGGCCCTGGCTGATGTCCTAGGGGCATATGGGTTCTCTCTTCATTTCTTACTAACTGATGAAAAAAAAAAAAAAACAGATTCTCCAAAGGAAAATGAGGTCAGCATAGGTTAACATAGGTTAAATGGGATAAGCATTGTTCATTTAGAAAGACCTTTCTTCTCCTTCTCCTCCTCCTCCTTCTTCTTTTTTTTTTTTTTTAGAGGTAGGGTCTCACTCTAGCTCAGGCTGACCTGGAATTCACTATGTAGTCTCACGGTGGCCATGAACTCACGGTATCCTCCTACCTCTGCCTCCCAAATGCTGGGATTAAACATATGTGCCACCACGTGGACCTGGCTTAATTTAGAGACATTTTGATGGAGGAAGGTTTCTATGGTACCAATTAATTTTTGATTTAGTTTTGTGTGTATCTCCTCCACCCTCTCATTCACCTCCCCCTCAAATCCTTCACCCTTATTATCTGTCCCTTGAGTTGGTTTTCATATTTAAAAAATATTTTATTTATTTATTTATTTGAGAGAGACACTTAGAGAGAGAGAGAGAAATAGTTGCACCAGGACCTATAACCATGACAAATGAACTCCAGACATATGCTTCACCTTGTGTATCTGGCTTATGTGGGTCCTGGGGAATGAAACCTGAGTCCTTAGGCTTTGCAGGCAAGTGCCTTAACCACTAAGGCATCTCTCCAGCCCTGCTTGCCATATTTTTAAATGCCAATGCTTTTGGAAACAAAATGCAAGGAAATGTTTGTCTTCTAAATAATAACTGTCAAAAATATAAATACTTCATTTAAAATATATTTTATTTTGTGCTGTAGAGATGACTTAGCAGTTAAGGCACAAGCCTACAAAGACTAAGGACCCAGGTTTGATTCTCCAGGTCCCACGTAAGCCAGATAAAGATGGTGGCACATGTACCTGGCGTTTGTTTGCAGTGGCTAGAGGCCCTGGTGTGCCATTCTGTCTCCTTTGTCCCTCTCTCTCTCCCTCTCCTTGTCTCTGATAAATAAATAAATAAAAATAAAAATCTTAAATGTATTCTTTAAAATTTATTTTATTTTATTTATTTGACACACAGAGAGAAAGAGGCAGATAGAGAGAGGGAGAGAAAGAGAGGAAGAGAATGGGTACTACATCTGGCACTACATGGGTACTGGGGAATCAAATCTGGGTCATTGGGCATTGTAAGTAAACACCTTAAATGCTGAGCCATCTCTCCATCACCATTTTTTTTTCATTTCCAACGTGCATTCCATTTTTCTTGACACTGATTGTCAGAATTAAACAGAAGCACTGCATCGTTAACTCTTCTCAATTGTGAAATGTATATCATGGAGACAAAACACCAAAGTTAGGACATGAGATTGGGAATACCTTGCTTTAATTCAGAGGCTCAGTGCTATCCATTCTGCGCATTTTAATTTAGTGATCGATAGAGCATATGGTATATGTTACTGTTTTTTAATTTTGTTTTCTTTTTCTTTTTTTCTTTATGTTGCTGTTTTTCATCAGTTTTACTGTCACACTTAATTTTGTGTTTTGATGTTATCATCTAATATCTTTCCAAAGAGGGTCTTCTTCTCAGCCATAAAGGACAGAACAGTGAGGCCATGGACTGAAATTTTCACCATTCACAGCATCGGACTCTGTAGAAGAAATAAGCTCGCTGTTTTCTGAGATGCTAAAATGTGTGTGTGTGTGTGTGTGTGTGTGTGTGTGTGTGTGTGTGTTGTATTTCTAATGCCCATTTTGTCTTCAGTAAGAACACACACACACACACACACACATGACTAGCAAAACCATAAAGATAGGGAAAGAAAAGCTTTCAACTATTACAATTATTAAAGGATTCTCTGTTTCAAACAAACATTTTTGAATTCCTTGTAATTCTATAGTTTTATGAATTTTTAAATTTAAAATTTAATTAATAACATAAAAATGATTGTATATGTGTTTGAGGCTGTCTTTTATACATGTATACCTTGTGTAATATTTATACAAGTGAAATATATGTATCCCCATGTTTATAATTGTCTTTATGCACGGTGAAAAATTCAAAATCCTTGCCTCTAGTTTTTTGAGATGTGCAGTAAGCCATTGTGATCTATAGGCATGCTACTGTGCAATTGTGGAGCAGGATTTCCTAGTTTCATTCTAATTCATTGATCAGCCTCCCCATTGCTCCCTGATTCTGGTCGCCAACATTCAACTCTTGAATTCTAACACAGTAGCCAGACCATGAGTACCTGTCTTTAAGTTCTTGGCCTCCTTCACTTCATATCATGTCCTATAGCTCCATCTTGAATGAAAAGATATCCCTCTTCATGGCTTAAGACTAGTCTGTGGCATATTTGTACCACAGTTTTCTTACCTATCAATCGAGGAACCTATGGTGTGTTTCCATGTGTTGGTGGATAATGTTGCACAAAGCATGGGAGTATTTCTGATTCCATTGTCTTTGGCTCTTCCTGTAGTGGGTTTGCTGGAACACGTGGTACTTGCTGTCGTTGGGTCTAGACTACTCCAAGGAAATCCATAGGTTAAAAGTCTTGGTTTCCAGCCTGTGTCACTGTTAGGAAGTAAAGGAAGCTTTACAAGCTGGAGCACAATTGGCCAAAGTTAAGTCACTGGGGCAATGTCCTTGAAGGGAATCCCCCGGCCCCTTCATCCTTTTTAGCTACCCATCAGTTAACCAATATCCTCCACCAAATGGTCCAGGTGTGATGTACAATGTCACGTCAGTCCGAAGCAACATGAAGAAGTGAGTAGACACTGACACCTCTTAACCTAGGACATATATTCACTTCTACTCCTTTCAGTGTGGTCCTCGTTGATATTTTTTTTCCCACAGTGACAGAAAGCTGAAGATCACAGAAAACTGGTCCTAGGTAAAGGTGTCATTGCAGATACTATCCCTGAAAATGTGGCTTCAAAGCCTTCGGTTAGACTCTGCGATGAGTTTGGAGTCATCTGGAGGAGTGGTTTTGAGAAAAACTAAAATTTTATTTTTAACTATCATAATACAGGGTTCCAAGGCAAACTATTGTGCTTATTTCCCAGATCATCCACTGTGCCAGTTTGGAATAGTGCTGGAAAGGTAGTCACCTGTCCACAGTGGCTTACAGTGACCTGGGCTGCACCTTGTCTGCCCAGTCTCCGAGCTGTGCCTCCTGCAACTGACAGAGATTCAGGCGAAAGCACAGTCCAGCGTCCTTTCTGTGATGCCTCAAGTTTCCTGGATGTGTGTCTGCGTCTGTGCATAGGCAGGTTAGTGGGCACGTCTTTGGGGACTCGGCCACTATCTAATGGGATCAGGTGTGTCCTTTCTAGCCCTTGACAACCACCACTGGTAAGATATTTGTTACCTGACTCTCACAGGCATGAAGACCAACACATTCTGTATGTGAAGTGTGCCTCAGTCCTGCTCCAAGGCTGGCAAAGATGAAAGCCAGAAGTCAAATCTATTCCACCAACACACAGGCTTTTGATTCCAAGGCAGGTTTAGAACTACCATGTACTCATGCCTCTGTGCAGGGCCCTAGGTTCTCTGTCTGGTATAATGCCTTACCTCAGAAGGCACAGCACTGAACTCTGACTCAGAATTCTGTACTAGCTTCCATGTCCTGTTCCCCATCCTTTCTGTCTGAGTCTGAAGAAGTGGTGGTGGGAGTCCCTGGGTCCCCCGGATGACACAGTTCTAGCATCTCCACCTACAATGTGCAGGCCTGGATAAGGGACATCAGGCTCTTCCTCAGCACCGGGTTTACCATGAGAGTGCTGGTACTGGGTTTGAAGTCTAAGGTCAGCAGTTCATTTCCTCTTCTTCCCCCAAGTTGGAAGCACCTCCAAGCTCCTTGGAGTTGGCGCAGGTGTGAGACGGACAATCTCTCCTTTGTTCCTTCATCTTTCTTCAATGCTCCCTTACTTATTTCTCTACTAAAACCAGTAACATGGCCTCTCACTCGGCTTCTTTACTTCTAGAAAAGGTAGTTTGTTGCTGGCACTTGTAAAACATAAAGTATGTCTACAGGGCATAAATGCTGTAGGATCTCCACCATGTTGCCCTGCTTCCCTTCATTAGTTTGAATTTCTACCATAATTTCATTTCTTTCACATTTGCCAATTTCAGATGAGGCAGCATGAAAAATAACAATGATTGAGAGGTGCTGTGTTAACTCCTGCGTGAAAACCTGCCTTTGTTAAAACAGACATGGGAAAATTGTCAACACATCCACTATCTATTAAAAATACTTTCTCAGAAGGATGGCTTTAGAATCCATAATGTAAGGAAGCTGCAAATTTAGCAGTCCATTTCCTTCAAGTTATCTTATGTCTGTCACAAACATCACAACTATCTGATGGTTACACTTGGCCCACAGTGAAGCCTTCTCATATGTACCCAGAAGTGGGTTATTCAGTCACGGGCTATGCCACTTTTTCTCTTTACCAAATAGCTATCAAAATGTTGACTTAAGTAATTACTCAATTTAACACAGTAACCATGATGTATAAGATTTTAAAAATTTATTTATTTATTTGCAAGCAGAGTGAGAACTAGAAGAGAGGCAGACAGAGAGAGATTGAGCATATGAGGGCCTCAACCCACTGTAAACGAACTCCAGATGCATGTGCACCTTATGCATCTGGCTTACATGGGTCCTGGAGAATCAAACGGGGATTCTCTGGCTTTGCAGGCAAACAACTTAACTAAGCCATCTCTCCAGCCCCATAAGATTTTTTTTTATCAACAACTATTATCAGATTTATCTTTTTTTTTTTTTTTTGGTTTTTCAAGGTAGGGTCTCACTCTGGCTCAGGCTGACCTGGAATTCACTATGTAGTCTCAGGGTGGCCTCGAACTCACAGAGATCCTCCTACCCGAGTGCTGGGATTAAAGGCGTGCGCCACCACACCCGGCTAGATTTATCATTTTGATATATTCTAACAAATATAAAATACTATTGCTTGGTAATATTAAATACTTTCACAAAAAATTTTTCTGAGGTTGAACATTTTCCTTTATATTTATTTGACTTCCAAAACTCTGTTCTGTGTAAAAACAATGCATACCTTTTTGTTCCTTTCTCTACTGGAATATTTGACTTTTTATTATTCTCCAGATTTTTTGGGGGGTCTATTCTGGGTATGTTACAAATGCCTTTTCAAATTATAGCTTGTCTTTTCATAGCCTTAGGATCTCAATGAATCAAAATTCTCATTTTAATACAATCCAATAGAACTATTTTTCAGTAAGGATTATGGCCTTTCTTAGTTCTATCTAGCTTATACTATCTTTCTCTCATCCTTTGTGCTAAAAGTTTTTCTTTTTCATTTCACATTTAAGTCTTAACCACTCTGGAAGAGATTTTTGTGTACATTGTGAAGGAGAGATCCTATTTCCATTTTTTGCACCATTATCCAGATCTGTTTTTGCTTTTCCACAGCTCTTGCTAATGGTCTGTGGTGTCATCCTGACTGTGCATCATGTTCTATGTGTGTGCCTATTTCTGAATTGTTTGTGGCTTTACTTACTTCCTATCTTTATGCAAATGCCACACTCTTTTTTCTCCCATACTACATAAGAATGAGTCAGGGTATCTGCGGTAGATTGCAAAAAAGACAGCACATATTTTAACCTGTTTCTATCTGACAGAAGATTCCGTGTTCCTCCACTGACGGCTGTGTTGCTCCATGATTGCTCTGACCTAATAAACAGGCATCCTGGACTAGACTTGTGAATACATGGAGTTTCCAGGGGTCTTTCTTTGTGTCACCAGTAAAGTCGTCTCACTAGCCTGATGGAGTGATTAGCTGGTGAGATCTTAAACAACTACATGGTGAGAGAAAAAGAACAAGCTACAACCATACTGTAGTCTGGTCCTGCCAAGATGCCAGTCACTTCTGTGAAGCAGACTGGGCAGACCAGTTAACACCCAGCTGAGTATCGATGGGTGATCCCAATCAACACTGTGTGGAGCGGGGGGCAAAAATAAGCTAGTCGGATGCTTCCTGGTATGTCAATGTGTTTGGCTTCTGGAACATCAGCCGATGCCCATAGGGTTTCTGCCTGTGTGATCTTCCTTTTGATTTCCTGTCACACAGACTGTGGATTTACTGAGCTAGCTTCCACAATTTCATAAGTAAATCTTGCCAGTGCCTGCTGGATCTGCTTCTCTGACTGAATTTTTATAGACTGTTTAGTGAAGCTCTGGCCAGATTCTTAATGCATAAAATTTTGAAATTACTTACTGCCAGGCATGGTAGTATATGGTTTTCATCCCAGTACTCGGGAGACTGAGGCAAGAAGGTCATGAGTTCAAGGCCAGCCTGAGGTATATGGTCATATATCTCAAAAAACAAGAGGTTAGTAGCAGTCAGTAGGTCAGTGGGAGTATAAGATATGCCTAGCATTTGCTTTGCAAGGTACTTCATTTAATTCCCAGCCTTAAAAAAACAAGTGAATAAGTGAATTTTTTTTTTTTTTTTTGAGATAGAATCTCACTCTGGCCAAGGCTGATCTAGAATTAACTATGTAGTCTCAGGGTGGCCTCAAACTCATGGCAATCCTGCTACTTCTGCCTCCCGAGTGCTGAGATTAAAGGCATGTGCCACCATGCCTGGCTGAAATTTTTAAATAAAGTTGTTTTAATCCACTGAACCCATCAGTGACTATCACATATGGGTGAATGAATCTTTGGAAATATTTACACATTTTTGTCCAGCCTTTAGCAAGCAATCCCCCACTAGTCTTTTCTTGTGCATTTGATCTACATATACTTGAGAGATAATAAAAGATTATTGTTACAAGCATGGTTTTGTGGAAGTTAGTATATTGTCCATTCATCCCAATTTTTATTTGAAAAAAACGAGATTTAACAGGTGTGTTTCATCTAGGCATGGAGGTACACATCTTTAATCCAAGCTCTGTGAGTTTATTAAAATGGAGAGTACAGCTTCAGCCCCTAGCAGACAGACTCCTGCCATGGGGCTGGGGTGGGGGGGTGCTGATCTGAATTCCAACCTAAAGGTATGCATAGAAGTTTTGAACTCTGGCTGCGCTTGCTTGTGGTGAGCCTGTTTGGTGGTGTCTCTCTGCTTGGATGTATGGAAACACCTTCCCCTGCCAGAGATGGAACTTCCTGTGGATCTGTCAGCTTGAAATGAATTTCCCTAAACTGTACCTGGTTTGGATGTTCATCCAACAATGTGAAACAACAATGTGTGTATAATTATCATTTAGTCCACAGTGAAGAGGAATTTTACCTTTCAGTTTTTTCTTCTTCTGCTGTTACCTCCATAGTACTAGCTGCAACACAGACTTTCAAAGTTAATTACCACACTCACTTGAGACTAAGGGAGCAAAATCTAATCTAATCTACTCATCAATAGGGCTTACTTAAAGATCTATGGAACCACACACAAATAAAAAGTAGTTTGGCCGTATGAGAGGGGATATTAATTTGTTTCCCCCCATAATAAATATGATGTAGATCCACATTCATTTCAGATAGCCAGATTTGTTCTTCTGTGTTACATTGTCCTATGGCAAAAGCTTCAATGCAAAGGTTATAGTTTCATGATTTATGTTTCTGTGTGCTACCATTAGGTATATATTATATGATGTGCTTACATGATAAAATTCCCCCAAAAGAATTATATTTGAAACTTGGCTCATCAATAAATAAATTCAACCTGTTAAAATTTTCTAAATTATTTTGACTTTATCAGATTCAAATATACCTTTGACAAATAAAGTTAATATAAATATTTGTTGATATAAAATATAAATGCCTTCTTCAGGACTGTTATCATATATCCTACTTGTATTTATATTTTCGTCTGTTAGATGTTTAAGATATAATGTTCATCATTTTATTTTTCAAACACATCCTTTTGGTTCTTCATTATAATATCAGATTCCTAATGATTATTTTATTTTATTGAAATAATTTAGCTAAACTTAAGAATTTTGTAATGATTACCTCAAATTTTACATTTAAAGAAGAAAACATGACAAAACAGGAAAAAGCACACTGGAAAAGAACCACTAAAAAGATAAGGTGTGGATTATAGTTGATGAGGAAAGTTAAAGAGGAAACAAATGCTTTTACATGAAAAAAGATTCTGCATGTTATCTTATCGTTTTCTCTTCACAGACTGTTTCAAAATGGAAGCAAGCCACTGTAAAATCAGAAGGCTAAATTGTATCACAAAAATGTTTGTGCTGGACAACTTATATTTAAAATATTTATAACTACAAATACATTGATTATAATTTTCAAAAAGTTATTTAAAGTTTTTTTCTTTTTTTTTTTTGTTTTTGTATTTGTTTCTTGAGGTGGGGTCTTGCTCTAGCCCAGGCTGAACTGGAATTCACTATGTAGTCTCAGGGTGGCCTTTGAACTCACCACGATCCTCCTACCTCTGCCTCCTGAGTGCTGGGATTAAAGGCATGTGCCACCACGCCCGGCTTATTTTTTGTTTTTGTTTTGTAATTGTTTCTTGAGGTATCAAATCATCAAGACCTTGGCCTTGGCCATGTAACTGCAAAGGTCTTTATGGCTCCAACTTAGAAAGCAGATTCCAGAACATAGCACCTATAGTAAGTTATTCCCAGATACTGTTTAATGTCCTAGTGATCCCATGAGTTCTAGAGTTTATACATCTTCATTTCTCTTCCTGTCACACTGATTCTGTGCTCTGACTTTTGACTTATAATGACTTTTTTTTTTTAAATTCTAAGGTCAAAATGGTTGGTTATTTTTGCGTGGGCCTTGTATGTGGTATATGTGTGTTGCATGTGTGTGGGAGTGCATGTGTTCATGTATAGGACAGAGGTTTGACATATGTAGCAGACAGCTTCAGGTTCGCTGAGATGAACTTCCAGACCAGGCACAGTTATGGAGGAAGGGATATTATAGTAATTATTCCCAGATCCACTGTTTCCATAATCCTAGTGGCCTCCCCACAGGGCCAAGTTCTAGAGTTTATACCAGCCAGCCAGCCACCACAGAGCAAAACTGAGCCAAAAGGTCACACAGCACACTTTTGAACTCCTGCTGAGGCACATTTGCATATCTTTACAATGGAATCTCAAACCGTTGGTTACACCTTAAGACTGGGCATTGTGACCTTGCCTCTATAAGGTGATTGCAGATGCAAACTATAAAATAATAAAAAAAAAAACACTGAATATATTGGGGGACATATATTCAAACTACCACAACATATTTGCCTTATTTATTGAGATAAAGTCTCTCACTTGAACTGAGAGCCCACAGGGTCAGCTAGTCTAGCCAGCAGTCTTGCCCATCACCTGAGTAGTGGTATCACAGGTGGTTACCATGTCCCACCAGCATTTATGTGCCACCATGCCACACTGGCATTTATGTGAGTGCTGGGCATCCAAATTCAAGTCCTCCAATTTGCACAGCAAATACTTTACTCACTGAGCCATCTTTTTAGCCCCTGGTTGCCTGTTTTTTTTTTTGTTTGTTTGTTTTTTTAACATAATATTCTAGCTTAAACATCACTTGGGCAGCACCAAAAAATTGTCTAACTTAGTCTAAACTAGTTCTTGTACTTTAGGTCCCTTGCCATCCATTACTCTGTTCATCATATTTGGTCCCCATCATTTTACTATTCTTGTAAAATTTGTATCTGCCAAAATTTTGTTTCAGGATGAGATGATGTCCTGCAAAGTTTAAACCCATCTCAACTTCCAGCTCACACAGTCCTTCCAGTTTCTCTGATTGGATTGCCAGAGATTGCTCCTTCAACGGAGTGAAGGCAAGCTATCCTTACTTCAGTGTAACATGGCAGAGCTAGAAATGGAGAACGAGGCAGGCTGGATTGCAACTATGTAGCCGCTAGAGGCCGGAACTTTGGTAAGAGTTGTGTGCCAGCCGAGCATCCTGTGACTGCTCAAACAGGGGGGTCGGACCAGCCCGACACGCCAAGATGACTTTGCTTCATCAGCGTGGTGTCACCCTTTCGAAGATGGCTGTTCCCGTCATGCATCTGATGGCAGAACACATCTGAAAACACCTTAGAAGACAGAAAAAGGGAGATATTACTGTTCTGGGAAATCCCCACTTTTCCTCAACCTCCTCCCTTGCATGAAACTGGGCCATAGGGTGAGCTTCCGGTTTTCAGTGGAGGTGACTTTCTGTGAAGCTCATACTCACCCATGTCACTTTGTGACAATAGTTGTTCCTTATCCAGCCTCATCTCGGAATTCACTTTCTGCTTTTGACACACCTCACTATTGCCTCACTATTGGCAATAGGGTTATCATTTTACCCCAGGGTCTTCAATCTGCCAATTCTGTTCACTTCCCTCAACATTTCAGATGCTCTCTCTCTCTCTTTAATTTTAGACATTTTGATGATTGTGTATCAATAACTAGTTACAGGTTTAATTAGCATTTCTCTGAGCCCAATACTATGAAGCACTTGTGTACTGACAATTCCTATGTCTATTCTTTTACAAAGAGCCTCAGCTCTTCTCCATTTGGGGGATTATTTGTAACTACACAATTAATTCACAGATACGTTCTGTATGTGTCCTAAAAAATAGCCCTTTGTAAGTATTTATGCCATGGATATTTTCTTTCAGTTGATAGTTTGCTTGTTTATTTCTTAATGGTGTCTTGGGGAGAGCGGAACTTTTCAATTTTTATGAAGATTGTTCTTTCTCTATCTCTGTCATCCAGTCATTCATTCTGTTGTGCTCTGTTTTATCGTGTTCTGTTTTGGTGCTGGACCTTGAACATAGGGCCTTGTGCATGGTGGCCAGGCACTTGAACACTGCATATCATTTAACCTTATTCTTTTTAAAAAATATATTTTATTTATTTATTTGAGAGAGAAAAAGAGGCAGAGAAAGAGAGAGAATGGGCACACTGGGGTCTCCAACCCCTGCAAACAAACTCCAGATGCATTCGCCCCCTTGTGCATCTGGCTTATGTGGGTCCTGGAGAATTGAACCAGAAGCCTTCAGCTTTGTAGGCAAATGCTTTAACTGCTAAACCATCTCTCCAGCCCCCATTTGATCTTATTCTGACAGAGAACAGTAACAAGAATTAAAGAAGTGGTACATTTTCTGGCTGATGTACCAAGATGGTCAAAATAAGTTAAACATTTTTTTTCATGTCTTTTTATTATTTAATGTTTCCAAGAATGTAATTGATAAACTCTAATATGATAATATAACTCAGTTTATCTACTTAGTTTTAATGAAAAGGTTTTGTTAGTAATACAGGAATTTATTTTCAAAGCTATATTCTTTTCAGATTAAAAAAATTGGAGTAACAAACCCATGTCAAGATGAATGATATGTTGGAATTAAACTAAAACAAAGTGTAAGAGCATATGTCTTGATGAAATTCTCGTCTCTCTCTCTCTGTGTGTGTGTCTGTAGTTTTAAATTCTATCTTCTCTTCAAATATTCATGACCCTTAGACAACAGAGAGCTTATGTAATATCCATGCACAGGCCTTTTATCCAACTCTTCAAAAGGATGCACTTAAGGAACAGAGTGCATCTGGATTTGGAGTTCTATCTTTCTATGATTATATACTTTTATTTTTAATAAAAAAGCCAAGTATCTCTTATGGTTTGATTTCATGAATAACAATGTGCAAATGATGACATGCAAACTTACTGTAAAAAAATAGCTATGCACCTTGAAACAAAACTCCTATAACCTGTCGCTAATAACATCAAGTTATGGCAAGTCAAAAATGCTTATTGCCCTGATGTTTTAGGGATATTTTATCTTGATTACTTTTTTAGGATTAGAAAGCCTGAAACCAGCATGTCTATCCCAGTAATAAGATTTAGCCAAAAGCAAGGAAAGAAATAAGACTCAAACAAAAAACTAATAGTAAACACGACTGGCAGTGGGAATATTCAAACTTGATCTTATTTATAAAAGCATTAGATGATTCATCTGCATTTTCTGTTGATCACTACGGCAGCGTGTAATTAAGCAAAATTGTTTGTGATTGTCGTTTGTCCTACCATTGCTTATTAATCGTTTTACTTTTGGTTTAATGTGATTTAAAATTTTGTTTCTGTACAAAGGGTCATGCTTCCTTTCAAACCTGTCTAAGAATAGACTTCAAAATTATAGGTTTTGGTTATGTGTAGAAGCCACAAATTAGTAAATAACGATTAGTTCATTATCTAATAAAAGGATGGAAAATGAGATTAATGTGTCATTGACAAAGGGTAAAGTGGCTAATAGACAAAAATATATTTTTCTTACGTTTTCATTTGTGCCACGATGATTGTACTCATCTGCCTTTGGCTTTAAAATTAAGGGGAATGCATGAGGCGGTAGAAAATATTTTAATAGAAAGATAAGAAGTTGTCATTGACTTCAGAGAAGGGGTAATATAAGAACTGGATTTTTCCTTAAATTTATATGTTAACCCCCAATGTGAAAATGTTTTGAAAAAGGGATATTTAAATTTGTGGAGATAATTCAGCTTAAGTTATATTGTAAGAGTGAGGTCTCAGAGGTCTCAGTCCAGCAGTATCGATGTCCACTTAATACATGGAGGAAGTGTCAAGAATGTCAAGGTGAAGAGACCTCGCCAGAACTCAGCTCTGCTGGAAACTCAGTATCGGGCTTGCAGCCTTCAGACTGTGCTAAGCTTTATCGTGAAAGCATCAGTCTGAGATGTCCTATTATGTTTTCCTGGACAGAGAAATGCAGGAGCTGAGTGAAAACTAACTCCAGGAGCCCAGCATCAACTCCGTATGTTAGTGTAAAGGAAGCCTATATGAAAGCGAATTTTGTGAATAATGATTACATTATTCACATATGTATCAATATTTAAAATAATAAGCTACATATGGCAGCTTCCAGGGAATAAATATTTTCATATTCATTAATTCACTTGATTTTAGAAAAAGTAATATATGCAAAGTCATATTCCAATCTCCTGCTCTCTGACCTAATGGAATGGGTTAATATAAATATGAAGAGAAATCTATATACTAAAAAGTAACATTTTAGCATCCTGTTTTGCAGCTGAAGAGGCCAAGAAAGAAGGAAATTTTGGGGCTGGAGAGGTGGCTTAGTGGTTAAGTGTTTGCCTGTGAAGCCTAAGGACCCCGGTTCTAGGCTCTACTCTCCAGGACCCACATTAGCCAGATGCACAAGGTGGTGCATGCATCTGGAGTTCATTTGCAGTGCCTGGAGAACCTGGCATGCCCATTCTCTCTCTTACTCTCTCTCATTCTCTGTCTCTCTGTCTGTCTGCCTCTTTCTCTGTCTGTTACTCACAAATAAATAAAAATAAAATAAACAAAAAAATTTTAAAAATAAAGAAATTTTATGAACACATTAGAGCCCTTGAAAGCATTATCTGAAAGTTTCTTTGGAGGACAAAACCTTGGGTCCTTTCTATACCTACTGATTCAAATTTTAAATTTGAACAGAGTTCCAAATTGCAAAGTTTACAAGTAATTGATTAGAGATTGCAGTAGTAAATTTATTTTCTATGAGAACAAAAATGATAAGAGTATGAAAAATCATAATTGTGTCATTTCAAAGAAGCATTTGACAGAATCCAAAACCCCTAATAATTATATATATATTTTCAAGCCAGGTGTGATGGTGGGTTCATATCTTTAATCCCAGCATGCAGGAGGCAGAAGTATGATGATCGTCCTAAGTTTGAGGCCACCAGCCTGGACTAAAGCAAGATTCTACCTTGGAAAACCAAATAAGAAAAACCATTTCCATTCACGATCCACAGCTTAGACTGAGCTTAAGTGAGGGCAACTTCTGACCGCTCTCCTTGAAGATAGGACACAGATAAGAATGATAATTCTTGCTGCTTCTGTTAAACGTCTCACTGGGAGTTCTAGCTAAAGGTTTTCTAGGCAAGAAATTTCTAGACAAGAAATAAAACTGAAGGTATCCAGACTGGAAAGGAAGAAGTAAAACCAACTCTGTATGCAGAGAAATGATCTTCTATGTAGTAAATATTGAGAAATCTGCACAAATATGAAATGTATGAAAATGGATGGATATATGCAGCAAAATGGAAGACTAGGCCTTTGCATCTGGGGAAATGGAGGCTGATTGTGAACTGTTGCCAGCATGACTCTTTGGAGTGAAAACATTTGAGGACTGGTTATGGTAGCACAGCTCTGTGAATGTACGAAGTGTGATGAAGTGCATGCTTTCAAATAGTAAGTTGTATAATACGTGAGTTACATGAAAATGCTACACTAAAAAATTTCCCAGCCGGGCGTGGTGGCACACACCTTTAACCCCAGCATTCAGGAGACAGAGGCAGGAGGATCACAATGAGTTTGGGGCCACCCTGAGACTACAAAGTGAATTCCAGGTCAGCCTGAGCTAGAGTGAGACCCTACCTGGAAAAACAAAACAAAACAAAACAAAACAAAAACAAAAATTCTGCATGTGCTTTTCCTTTATCCAGGGACCAAAGAACACAGGTTGTTTTAAGTAGAAACATGTGAAAACACAATTCATATTTAAAGAAGAAACAATATCTACAAATGCAGGGCCAAGAAACGAGATCATGAAATGGAAATAGTAACAGTGTTTCAAAAATCTGTGGAATTTCTGAGACACTTTTTAGTTCAAATTTTGAAATCTATTGGTTATTTTTTAGTTCAAATTTTGAAATCTATTGGTCACATAAGATAATTTATCTAAAAGACACCCACCAAATTAATTTGTTTGAGGGAATGACAATAAGCAGAGCCCTGAAAAGGACTGACTATTTGATGTCCACTCTTAGATAAATAATCATAATCCCTTACTTTGCTGTTGTGTCTGGAGTACAGTTCTTGCTCACTGATGCCAGGCTACAAATTTCCAGTTACAAATTCATTGATACTGGTTGGAGTCACGTGGTTCTCTGTAAGATGAGAAGACTCAATGTGCATGTTCTATATTTGACCTGTTCAAAATCCAAAACGGGCTTGAGAGATGGCTTAGCAGTTAAATGCTTGCCTGTGAAGCCTAAGGACCCCGGTTCGAGGCTCTATTCTCCAAGACCCACATAAGCCAGATGCACAAGGGGGCACACACATCCGGAGTTTGTTTGCAGTGGGTGGAGGCCCTGGTGCACCCATTCTGTTTCCCTATTTCTGTATCTCTCTCAAATAATAAAAAAAAAGAAATTCAAAACAGTTGAACAGTTATCATCAGTCCCTTGAATAATTCTAAAATGTAGAATATTAAACACAACTTTCAAAAGCAGAATGAGAAAGGGAAAAGGAAGGAAGAGAGGGAGAGGGGTAGAGGGACAGAGAGGAATCAAAGAGGAGCAGACACTGGTGGCTAACACACTCCCCTTGTCCAAAATGCTCAAGTATCAGCAGATAGGAAGTTACTATGTTCCGTTTACTGGACACCACTTTTCACTTCACTTTGGACCTCTGACACTTTGTCAAGTTGTTGGCTGAGCTCAAATCTTCCCCAGCAGGATGAACTGGAACCCGGCTGTCAGTGCAAAACACAGCTCTTGCACCTCAGGCAATAGGAGATATTTATTATTCTTAGTCAAATTAGTAACTGTGGCCTTGGAGCTTGAATTCTGATTACTCCAAATCATGTGTTCCACTGTGGAAAAGGAAATTATAAATCAGTTACATAAATCAATTAGCAAAAATGTCATCATCCTTACTATAGGTGTCTTATGTTATAATATTTTTAGCTTTAGAATTTGTGGATGCTGGAAGACTCCTAAGTTTAATAATGCATTCCTGAAGGTTTACCTAATAGTCATAAGGATATTCAGTCAGATACAGAGATAGGTAGTAAATGGCTACTGAAAGGGATTAAAGAGAGTAATTTGGGATCTGCATCAGCCACATTCCATCTCTCTACAATCAGTGTTCTGGGGAGTCCTCAGATATGCAGGAGGAAGCTGAGGTACGGCTTCTTCCGGGATCAGTCACACTGGATGCTGTCCCTCTGTCATTTCACAGCATACTTGGCTTAATTACCAACCATGAGTATCCAACTGGCTACTAGATACCTTATCATTTATTGCCACAGAGTCAGTTTCACTTATCCTGGCAACATAATTTGCATATCTATTACACCTGAGTTCAAAATCTAGTTATCCTTGGCTTTATGGATACCAGATTTCTAATGTGAATTTTAATTTGTCTGGAAAGATGCTCAAATACAATGGATAACTTGGAAATTGGAGGCCCTTCTATCTTGGGATGACCATGTAAGTTTGGATATCTCTAAATGCTTCCTGAGCTTCATTGATGTGCAGACATTTTGGTTGCTAGCATGACATTAGAACCACAGCAGGGTTAGCTCACCCCTTCTAGAGATGCACAAAGGTTTTGATTGGTGAAGTCACTCTAGCTTGTACTTAGAAAACATAATTTTATCTTAATGGGGAAGGAATATTTCATAAGGTCTATGGATTTTTAAATGTGGGAGGAAAAAAGGCTATATTATCTGATATTATAGTTAACCAAGTTCTAGAACTAAAAGTATCTCAGGAAGGGAGACAAGTAAATATTGAACATTCCAATGTATAAATGGCTAATCCTCTTTTGTTATTAATAGTAGCTTGTACTTAGAAGAGATGGCTTAGCGGTTAAGCATTTGCCTGTGAAGCCTAAGGACCCCAGTTCGAGGCTCAATTCCCCAGGACCCACATAAGCCAGATGCACAAGGTGGTGCATATGTCTGGAGTTTGTTTGCAGTGGCTGGAGGCCCTGTCACATCCATTCTCTATCTATCTGCCTGTTTCTCTCTCTGTCTGTTGCTCTCAAATAAATAAATAAAAACTAAACAAAAAAATTTTTAAATCTACACAGATAAGGCTGTAAAAAAAAAAAAAACAAGGAGATTTAAGTTTGTATTGTAGCCTGCGTGTTAGTGCTGCTCTTGGATATTTTACATTACCATTCCCAATTCAATTTCTTCATCTAGTCCTAGCGACTTCATTCTATGTTACAAAGGACAATTTAGGATTAGAGGTAAATAAGCGCACAAAGTGTCTGCTCCATCTGGGCTTTTCTAGAACCTACAAGACATCCCCAGGCTTCACTTTTCTACCTGTCTCACAGAAAAGGAAATGAGCTGGAATGCGTCTTTATCGGAACGACGTGTTTGCACCAGCTGTGAGGTACATGTTTCTGCAGTCAGCAATCTCTCCTTAGTATCCTTCTCTAAATGAAACCCCGGCTCAATCGTGTTCCTGGATTTCTCCACATATAGTTAGATTTCAGGAAAAAGGATGGAGCACTGATATGCAGGAATCTAAAACGTTTCTCAGATTATGCTCATTTTTTAAAATCTTACTTTCTATTTCTGATCCTCTGTCACATGTCAGATAGAATGAGTGTCCTTACACAAGCAGGTGTGTCATTTTATTTTAATTAAGCACTTATGTAAATTGACATACGCTTTGATAAATGACCATGATCTTGGTCACCTTTTTGTTTCTATCACAAAGTGGTTTAAAACAATCTGGTTTTTTTTGTGTTCTTTAATCCACTCACCAGCAATTCTCCGCTACTACTGCTCACCCCCCTTTTTAATGGCTTTCCTTGTCCTACAGCTCTCAGAGAAACAGGTCTGTTCTCACTCTCTTCCTTCCAGTCATCTGTAAGGGATGCTGGCTTCTTTTCGACTTGTTTTCTTTCTGAATATAGACATCACATTACTCTAGGTGTGTCTCTCTCTCGGTGCTTTCAAGGTTCTGGGCATCTTACTCAGAATGGAAGAAAGGCAAACACAAGAGGTTCAGCATTATGAAACCTTATTAAGAGTAAAGCAATAGTGGACTGGAGAGATGGCTCAGTGTTTTAAGGTGCTTGTTAACAAAGTCTAATGACCCAGGTTCAAGTCTCCAGGACCCATAAACACAGATGCATAGTGGCGGATGCATCTGGACTTCCTTTGCATTGCCTGGAGGCCCTAACATGCTCTCTCTCTCTCTCTCTTGCAAATAAATAATTTTTAAAATATTTATTTTTATTTATTTATTAGAGACAGAGAGAGAGGGAGAGAGAGACACAGAGAGAAAGTGAGGGTGGGCCTTCCAGGGCCTCTAGCCACTGCAAACAAACTCCAGATGCTTGCCCCACCATCTGGCTTACGTTGGACCTGGAGAATCGAACCGGGGTCCTTAGGCTTCACAGGCATGTGCCTTAACTGCTAAGCCGTCTCTCCAGCCCATAATTTTTTTTTTTTTTCAAAAAAAAAGAGCAAAGCAATACCAAAGGTTTGAAACACACTGCCAAGGGGGAGTGGGCAACAGGTCACTTTATTGGAGAGTATTCAAGGGCCTTCTTTCCTCAGGTGGTCATGATATGTGACCAGCATCAATTCCAATATGTTCCTAGATACATTCAAGATGGAAACAGCTGAGGGGCGGGGGCATGGGCACCAAACCTGAACTGGATTTTTAGAGAGAAACCTTGTTTACCCATCTTTTGTTTATGTGTAACTTGGAGTACATATGATAAAAATCAGATGCATCATGGGAAGGAAAGTGTGCAGTAGAGCAAATGTTATATAACCCAAACTTGCCAACCAAGTCAGAGGACCACCTAAAATCCACCCCTAGCAACCCGTTCACCCATCTTCTCTTTTAATGGGAAACCCCAGACAACTCACTCGCCGGGCCCTTACGTGTTTTCCACTTGAGTGACCTGCCGCTGCATGGGTAGAGGAGTCAAGCCTTTCCTATTGCTTTGCTCTTACTCAAATTTCTTGTGGCATAACTACTTGTGTGAGCCTTCTCCAATGTTTTCTGAGCAAGATACCAAGGACCTGAAAGGGGTGCGGGAGGACAGCGAAGGAGAGAGAGAAAAAGGGAGGGAGTGATAGGGGAAAAGGAGGTCCTGGTATCAGAATATTCTTGTCTGTCATTATTGGTTTTTGCTTTGTTTTGTTTTGTTTTGTTCTGTTTTGTGTCAAGTCAGGGTTTGTTGCAGTCATGTTTGCATGGTAGAAATCACCCACCCAAGAGCAGCTTGTGGGGGTGGAGAAAAGAGGTTTATTTTGGTTTACAAGCTCAAGGGGGAAGCTCCACGATGGCAGGGGAAAATGATGACATAAGCCGAGGGTGGACATCACCTCCTGGCCAATATCTGGTGGACAACAGCAACAGGAGAATGTGCCTATCCCTGGCAAGGGGGAGCTGGCTAAAATACCGATAAGCTCACACCCATCAATACACTGCCTCCAGGAGGTATTCATTCCCAAATCTCCATCAGCTGGGAACCTAGCATTCAGAACACCTAAGTTTATGGGGGACACCTGAATCAAACCACCACAGGGTTTCACTTTAGCCCAGTATGACCTGCAACTCAGTCTGTGGTCTGTAGACCTTGATCTTATGGCAATCCTTCTACCACAGCCTCCAAAGTGCTGGGACTAAAGGCGTACATCGCCACACCTGGCTCGTTTGGTATTTTGATTCTTACATTCAATGTTTTTACAGAATTCAAAGTTTTTTTTTTTTTGAACAGGAGTCTGGAGTTTATTTGGAGTAGCTAGAAGCCCTGGTAGGCACATTCTCTCTCTCTCTTCCCCCCTTTCTCACTCTCTCATTCTCTCTCTCTCTCTCTTTGTCTCCCTAACACTCTCAAATTAATAAATAAATGAATAAAGAAAAATATTTTTTCCACAGATATACAGACAGCTTAATGTTTGAAAAATTATAACCCAATATTTTACATGATCTTATCACTTGATGCAGAAATGATTTTGTAAAATGTTTTGGACAATTTTAAAAGCGTAAGAGTAGAAGAGAAAGCTGAACTGTCACAAGCATCAAATTACTGGTGGCATATCAAAAAGCATGTATATTAAAATCAAATATAATTCAGAAATACCCACTCTTTCTGAAACATTGTTGGAATAGAATTCAAAGTTTAACCAACATACATAATCAAAAATCTTCATGCTTGGTTTACATACGATTCTTCAAAGTGGAAGTTAGACTCAGCATGATGGATTTCCAAGTTTACATCAAGATCCACCAAGTCTGCTGGCTCCTATACCCAGAAAAGGCCTTACTACTGTGTCTCACACATAGACGAAAAGTAGGCCACATTTCTTTGCTTTGGGGTTGGGCTAAAGAATAAAGTCAAAGTATAAAGTTAAAGTATAAGCATGAAAACATCAAATTTCTCAATTTATGTGATCTGATCACTCCTTTAAAAGCACATTTTACATAAAGTCATATGTATATATATATTTTAGGATCAAATCGATTTTATATAATCTATCATTTTATATATCTTACATACTATCCCTAACAATTAAATAGCATAATGAATTTCGCAAGCAGAGATGCAGGCAAACACACTGAAGGAAGAGTGCTGAGCTGACACTGCCAGCTGGTTTCTTTGGTTGTTTTTGCTCCTCCCAATGTGAGCTTAACACACTGGACCTTAGCTAGGGTCCTTCATAGGAGATCAACCAAAGTTTATGACAAAATGAGTAGATGAACAAATACACTCAAATTCACTGCACACACTCAGAGTAAGAATAGTGTGCTCTTAAGACAGAGCTGGTGGAGCACGCCTTTAATCCGAGCACTCGGGAGGCAGAGGTAGGAGGATAGCTGTGAGTTCAAGGTCACCCTGAGACTACATCGTGAATTCCAGATCAGCCTGGGCTAGCGTGAGATACTACCTCCCAAAACCAAAATTAAAAAAAAAGAAGAAGAATTTGTTCTTTAAAAATAACATGATTTTTGTACTTGCAGATCAATTCCTGAAATTTAATTCAATCATGAAAAGAGACTTTGTTCCATTCTCTAGGGAATAAAGGACCCTTTTGTGAATCTATGGTAGTATCAACTTTCACTGTCATTAATTTCACAAAAGAACCATGACCAATTGGAATGTTCACAGTATTTTAAGGATTATGCTTTTCTTATTTTTAGGACCAATTTCGGAACCTTAAGGTGGGAGGTGTCATATTGGGTTTCAAAACTACAAGATTCATCTTTGTTGTCGAATTACCTTTGGATGTGAGACAGTATCACTCTCTGAATGACTTCACTCCTGAGAATTTACCAGGCTTTCTCACAAGACCCTGTTTGCAGACAAGTGATAGTCTTTCCTCAAAGAGCATCTTGATCAAGACCATTTTATTTCCAGTGACACTTGTATCTATGAAATTCATTTTACACATATTCCCCAGTACATTAAATTTGTCAATTCAAATCTCACATACTTATATCACATTAGCCACACTAATTTTCATCACACTTCATTAAATGCTTACCTTAAAAAATAAGGCACTAGAGAGAAGATATTAGATAAATACATATATATATATATATATATATATATATATATATATATATCTGTAGAATCAATTTTATTTGCTTAGTGCTAAAAAACAATTGAAGAGGTAAAGTTTTGCAATATGTTAAGATACCTGTGTTTCTATCTCAGAAATTAATTTGAACTGGGGTTGTCTTCTAGTTCTTCTGGGAAATTAACTTCAAATTCTATTTCTTTTCATCTTCAAGTCCTGCTGACCCGCTATGCTATTTTGAAAATGATTTCTGTCATTATTTTTAGTTTGTGTCATATATATTTGGAGTTGTTGTTTACCTCCTAAAGTAATTTTGTTTTGCTTTTAAATCTTGAAGTTTTAAAAAGTATTTATTTATTTGAAAGAGAGAGAAGGAGAGAGAGAGAGAGAAAGAAAGAAAGAGAGAGAATGGGCACACCAGGACCTCCAGACCCTGCAAACGAACTCCAGATGCATGTACCACCATGTGCAAATGGCTTATGTGGGTACTGGGGAGTTGAACTTGGCTACTGAGGCTTTAAAGGCAAGGGACTTAACTGCTAAGCCATCTCCCCAGCCCCCCAAACTAGAATTTAAAAAGAAATTTATTTAGTTATTTGCAAGAAGAGATAGGAGAGAGGAGGGGGGAGGGAGAGGGAGAGAGAGAGAGAGAATGGGCACACCAGAGCCTCTAGCCCCTGCACATGAACTCCAGATGCGTGTTTCACCTTGTGCATCTGGCTTACATTGGTACCTGGGAATCTAATCCCTGTTGTTAGATTTCAGGCAAGCACCTTAACCACTGAGCAATCTCTCTAGCCCTGAACCTAGAATTTTTGGCAGGGGTTATTCTTTAGTGGTCCTATCTAAAGAGTTTCCAACTTCAATGTTCACTCATCCTCTCTCACTCTATTTCACTCTTTGTCATAAGACCACATTATTTATCTTTGTTGTCAGTACGAGGAACATTTTATAAAGCATTTGCTCTCTGGTTACCATGTATCATTTGATTTTTCTAATTTAGTACTAGGTGTTGTTATCCACTATAATAATTGAGGAAATTAACTATTCAAGGAGGCTTCTTTTAGATAAAAATGTATTCTTAGCACTTATGACTCCAAATACCTTGCTCATCCAAACATTTCCAAATGTGTATACACATATGCGCATGGACCTTCCATACAAAAAAAAATAAATGACAGGATTTGGGGCCCAGAAAGTTTGACCTGCTATTTCAACACATTCATTCTTATAAAATAGAAAAGTTAGACAAGGTCTGAAGAGATGGCTTAGCAGTTAAGGTGAGTGTCTGCAAAGCCTAAGAACCAAGGTTCAAATCACTAGTACCCACATAAGTCAGATGGACAAGGTGGCACATGCATCTGGAGTTTGTTTGCAGTAGCTTGAGCCCTGACATGCCTATTCTCTCTATATATATGCTTCCCTCTCTCTTTTAAATTAATTAATGAAATATATATATATATATATATATATATATATATATATATATTAAACAATGCTGACTTTCTTTAATAGTTTCCATTTTCTGGTGTGTTTGCCAAGCAGTTGCATTATGGAAATCATAATCTCTCTGTAGGTAATCATGTATAGTATTGGGAAATAATTGAACTTTGATCAGAATAACTCAGAGAGTCCAGACCTCAGTAAGCCATGCTACCATCTTATGAAATGCAGCCCAAATTCATTCATTATTGTCATTTACAGAATGAGCTGGACAATGGTCTGGATACCTTGCTGTGGACACGTCACCAGGGATGCATTTATAGGATCACTGTAAATATAATATTGTAGAATTGTAGATGCTTTATATTATTTACTCCAAAAAGTTCTGAAAGAATCATGTGGAGGTCCTTTATTTATGAACGAGCACATAAATAAGAATTTTATTTCTTCTAAGTTAGAATTTGGCAAATTTATTAAGAATGAATGTCTTCGGATCACTGAGTCAGCAAGTCCTTGGTATTGTGTTTTGAGTAAGAACTTCCAATTACCACTTAGTTCCATATATATATTCACATATATACTAATATGAAATATAATTGGCATAGTATGTGTTTGAATGTGAATATATGTTGGCCCACAGCCTCAAGGATTTTTGGTTAAGATTGAGTTTGAATCTTGAATCCCCAGCAGCCTGCTGGAGGAGGTGTCACTGGGGCAGATCTTGTAGATCTTGTAGTCCAGCCCGAAGGTGTGTTCAGAGTGACTTTGCTGTTCATAAACTGGATGTTTGGTGGCATGTCTGAGCTCCGCATCTATGAAAGTGAGCCAGCTTCCTCACCAATGGTGATGATGTCTCTCCTGGAATCTGTAAACCTTTCCTTCAAAAAGCTGCTTCTGGATAGTGTTTGTCCCATTATGTGAAGAACAACTGTGACAGTATGAGTAAATAAGTCCTTTATTTATAGAACACCTGTGGCCTATTAGAATTCTTTGAAGGTTCTGTTACAAGTGAAAATGCAAATGACAGATGTGGCGCTAAAGACTATTCAATGAATAAATAGAAAGCTGTCATTGTTATCCAAAAAGACACATGTCCTATTGAGTTATAAATACTCTTCAAACAAACAAACAAAAAAATTAAAGTCCTACTATCCTTCTCACACTCTTTTAGAATCCTTGTGATTCCTTTCAGACTCAGTAAGCTTATAAAACCTCATGGCTCTGCAGATGAAATCACAAAATTGAGGTTTTTCTTAACTTTTTATTGACAACCTCTATAGATATAGACAATATACCATGATGATAATACCCTCCCACAGCTCTGTTTCCCCCTGCAAATCCCATGCCTTCTTTACAACTAGTCTCTTCTATTTTGATGCCGTTACTTTTTCTCCTCCTATTTTGCAGGCCTTGTGTAGGTAGCATCAGCCACTGTGAGGTTGAGGTGTTTTCATAAAGGCTGCCTGAGCATAAAGATATATGTTTCCGTACATATGTTTACACACGTGTGTGTGTACATGTGTGTGTGTATGAGAGAGAGATATGTGCTCTCCCTTCTTTAACAATGGACAAGAAATACGAGGCATTTTTGAGTACATGGCAAGAATAAATGATATTAGCTAAAATAGTTTCCCTTTTGCAAGAAATTTAAAGCAAGTGTCTAAAAATACAGTTAATAATAGAAATGCTTTATTGTCAAACAACTTATAGCACAATTACAGAGGTCATAATATATATATGTTATATTTATTTATGTATACTATATGTATATAAATATATACTTTTTTCAAGGTAGGGTCTCTCTCTAACCCATACTGACTTGGAATTCACTATGTAGTCAGAGTGATCCACCTACCTCTGCCTCCTGAGTGCTGGGATTAAAGCCATGTGCCACCATGCCCAGCTCATAATATATTTTATATTGTTCCAGAGGTCACTGTCTACATACCTGACAAATAAATACTAGAGCAATAATACTAAATAGAATATGCATGTGACCACACTCCACAGAGTAAGAGGCTAGCCCCTCACAGTGCTTTAGTTATGCTCCTTCATCTCCTACTCCATCCAATACTCTGTTGAATCAGGAGTTTATAATACAGACTAGAAGAAGCTATTCCCATAAGAACTTGTTTTAGCTGTAGGGTACTAGAATCTTTCAGATATTTTCTTCGTCTAGTCAAGTAGATGCAAAGTGGAAAAAAAGAAACGTATTCAGTCTTAAGTACTTGGACTTGAGTAGAAGCATGTTCAGTTTATAAATACAAGTGTTTTATTTTTTTTTTTTCATGAAAGATGTAGTTCAAAAAGCCTCCTACTGTCCACTATAAACATAAAAATGCAATTTTAAAGATCCTGCCTTTCTAAGGAAATGCCTCAGGAAAACAAAATAGAATTATTGAGATTTCTAAATGTTAATGACTAAAAATCACATTAAATTAGATTTTACATGTTCACTATAAATGTTTCAGAATCAGACCTTTAAATGTATATGGCTAAGACTGTACATGAGAGGGTGGTCTTTCAAAATAAAAATGGTTGAAGCATAGACATTAAAATTTCCCATATCTAAAGTCTGTTCAGGCCACTACAAGAATACTACATAGCCTTAACAGAAATTTATTTTGTTTCAGATCAGGGCAACGGAAGATTCATTGTCTTTTGAGTGGCTACTTCCTGGTTCATAAGCGATGACTCCTTCTGTGTCCTCAATGTGGAACAAACAAGGTAACACTCTGGGTCCTCTGAAACAATGACACTGACTTAAAACTCTTCTGTGAGGCCCTAACCCTTCTCCAAATGTTTCACCTTTTAGCATCATCAAATTGTTGGTTAGTTTTCAACATGAACTTAGAGAAGACACAAACTGTCAAACCATAGTAACATTGATTCTTTTTGAACTTTTTGCTTATTTGCAAGGGGGCAGGTGGAGAGAAAGAACACGCCAGGACCTCTAGTCACTGCAAATGAACTCCAGATGCATGTGCCACTTTGTGCATCTGGTGCTATATGGGTACTGGGGTATTACACCTGTGTCATTAGGGTTTGCAGAAAAGCACCTTCACCACTGAGCCATCTCTCCAGCCTAATATTTGACTTTTTTATTGTTATTAGTTATTTTAGAAAATTCAGCAGTCTTATTGAACTTCACATTAGAAAAAGGCAATTTAAGTACTCAGAAGTAAGAGTCTCATTCATGGAGTGTTTTTTGGGGTTTAAAAATATGTTTAATTGTTGTCCAAAGAAGCAAGATTAATTTATGATACAAATGACAGTGCATGCATGTACATTTCCAGAATCTCTTGATTGTTATATATTGTAATTATTTTCATATTTATTTTACCTCAATCAATTGTTGAAACAATTATTTTAATTTTTGATATTTTCATCCATTTCCTAACTAGTATTTTCATGCATGACTCATTGTTTATAGCCAGCTAAGCTATTTATTTATCAAGTTTTATGTACCAGTTATAAAATAAATAGTTTCTGCGGCAAGTTTTTTTTTTCTCTCTGTGTAACAGACTCCAGATTGGTTAATAATTTATCCAGAAAATTTCCTGCATCAATCTGGTGGCATTTTTATTACAGGATGTGTCGTTTAAACAAATATTTGTTTATGTCCCGTTATCTCCCCAATTTTGGAGCAATGGTATATTCAAATTTCAATTACTTTACTCCTAGGATACTTACAAGATGCTGAATACAAGAGATAGAAGTCTTATTTTAGCATCAAATCTATATTTAACCACTATAAATCATGCCAATCCATGACCATTTTTAAAAGGTCGCTTCTAATAGGAAGAGTGTTTTATTTTCCTGTGCTTTCCTTAACTACAAGATATACTCCATTTGAACCAGTTTGTGTTCCCATTGCATGCTATCTCAAGAATGAACTTAACTGAAAATGAAAGATTAATACTCAATTTAGGCTTAATATATATAAAGAATTGCTACAAAAGTGTTCCTTTCCAGGAGCTGGGAGATGGCCCATTGTATAAAATGCTTGCCATACAAGTCTGAATACTTGAGTCTGGATCCACAGACCCTACATAAAAGCCAGCATTTGTGGTGGGATTCTGTAACGCCAGTGCACCATCACTGGAAGGGGGGTGGAGCTAGGAGAATTTCTTTAAACAGGATAATTTCGTGCAAGCTCGTGGACTGGCTGGCCTGGTGAATGCGGTGGTAAACGTCACTGAGAACAAGACCAAACCTCAGTCAAAGTGGAAGGCAAGGGCTTCCACTGGAAAGTTCTCTGCATGCCACATGTGCAACGTGGTGTGCTTGTTCCAGCCCTCATGCACATGAACATGCACACACAGTATTAAAAAGTTCATTTTCACTAAATTAATATATTTGTAATAGTGGTTCATATGAAATTGCAGCCACTGTGGTACAAACTATGAATTAAAATTCAGCTAATATATTTTACTATATAGCTTCACATTATACTTGATTATGGAAATACTTCCACTTTGTCAATACATTGATTGACTTATATTTATTATATAATCCTATTTATTTTTAAATTATATTTAAAATGTAATCTTATTGAGATGGGTTCCTTACTAATCTTTTATTTGTCCTTATTAATCCAATCAGGACCAATGAAATCAGCACCTCAAATATAAATTATGATATTGACAAACACTTGCTTCTATCATTAATTTTTCCTTCTGTCAAACTATTGCCTTCCATATTAACCACCTTCTTGATTATTCTCTATTCCCTATTTAAATTTTACTGTTTTAACTCATCTTCAACCCTTACCAAGTGATAGAGATATGCTTGTGTATATTGAGTGTCAGATTTTACTAATAATCTCCAAAATCTAATTGGATCATAGAAATAAGAAAATTCCTGGATATATTTTAGGGCTATATTGGTTTTTATGTTGGACATATACACTTTGGCTCTGCATAACATGTAGAGCAATATCCAATTAGTTTTATGGAATAATTCATACAACTGGTAAAATGTAAATAATGAAATATTTCTGATGTGTAACAGAGAATAAATAGTATGTTCTCCAGGAAGAGATGACATGCAAATATATAGACAGTAGAAATATTTTTACTAGGCAAATGTAACTCAGGAGCATCTGACAAAGCATTCCAAAGTATAACCTCATATATGAAGAAAAAGCTTAGAAGCTGGGTAAGGTGGCACACGCCTTTAATCCCAGCACTCGGGA